>VDFB02326410.1:0-39734 GCA_007258455.2 Sequoia sempervirens | reverse complement strand
TCTTTGTTGATATTCTTGTGTAGAATAGTGGACTCCAATTGTTGCTATCCAAACAAGCATTGAAATTTTATTTGGGCGGTCTCACAAATGTACTAGGCAATATAATTGAAGTATGTAGCATAAATGATTCTCTATCCTCATTTTATTTAGTTCATTATGATTTATAAATTGTTTCATCTTTTCCAAGGAATAAAAAGGAATATTACTAGCTGCAAATCAAGGTGAAAGAGAAAATAATATCATCAAGATTTCATATAAGGAATAGGTGCAAAATATTGTTTAGGGACCAGGCCCACTAGGTAAGGTTGTTGAATCAAGCCTTATTTTATCTATTTTTCTTTAGTATGTTATTCCTTTTTTTTCTACATTGTTGATAGATTTATAGTGAACGAAGTGATTCTTTATTTATTTAGGTGAGAAATGCATCTTAAACTACTTAAAGTAATATGAAAGTTTATCTATATCAAATGTCAAAATTAAAAGGGATGAAGAGATTAGGCATTTATAAAAACATAATCAAATTCTTTTAACTCGTACTAAAAATATGGTAGAAAGAGTTTATTGAAATATGAATTGACATTGGTTGATAATCATACAAATAAGGTTTCCTTGACAAATAATGAAACCTGTAAATCAAAATGAAGATTAAACCATCTGTCAAAATAATTCAAATAAAATAAATGTTAGATAGCAATTTTTAATTGAATCCAACAATTATTGCAAAGGTTAACAATATCAATTAACGTGATTCAAAGAAACCTAAAGTTGAACCCTATCAACACTCAAATAATCAAGGAAATTTTCAACTTAAACATAAAAGTTATTAGAATTTTAATTGTAATTATCCAAGATGTATATAAATTTCTAATCCAATTTTTAAGAAAAAACCCTTGGTGTTCATGTCAACAATAATCAAGAAAAACAAATTTTACGTTAGTTTGAGAAGATATTTAAGACTTAGAAAGATCAATTTCAAATAGATTGATCCTAATTCCTATCAAGTCTAAGCAAAAATTTATCATACCTATATGAATTGTCATATTCCCCCTATCCTCCAAGGATGAAGCTTTTCTAAGATTGAAAGGCATGTTATAAACTTAAATTTGAATTGCAATTATCATATTCGTATTAAGGAAATGTTCAACTTAAACATAAAATTTATTAGAATTTGAATTACAATTATCCAAGATGTATATAAATTTCTAATCCAATTTTTAAGAAAATAACCTTGCTATTCATGTCAACAATAATCAAGTGCAACAAATTTTGTGTTAGTTTGAGAAGATATTTAAGACCTGCAAAGTTCAATTTTAGATGGATTGATCCTAATTCCTATCAACACTAAGCTAAAATTTATCATACCTATATCAATTGTCGTATTCCTCCCATGCTTCAAGGATGAAGCCTTTTTAAGAGTGAAGGGCATGTTATAAACTTGATTAATCTTGATACGATATCAAGGGTTATTCTATGATGCAATGAACTTCTAAATGATCATACTAATAAGTGGCGTACATTAATACATGACTCTTGATTCATGTAGTCCTCTTCATCTATACATTCTTTCATGAATCATAATTTTCTAATTATTTATATATTAAATATGTTAATGTTTACATACTTGTATACAAAATACTCTCAATGTCATTATAATTTTTTAGTTATCTTATGTTTATGATTTTTTGATTTATGTTACAAATATTCTCTACTTCCAATATAAAATTGGAAATTATATCATAATAATGTACATTTAGACTAAATCATAATTACCTAAAGAGGTAGAGATATGGAAATTGGTACATAAAAGTCAATGAAAAATGTGGGTAAGGGGATGAAGGTGTGATCCTTGTCCCTGTACTACAATCTCATGGTAAGTATGGGACTCTAAATCTATCTCTTGATGCTTATAGAGTTATAATTAGCACTTAACATAAAAAATCACAAGAAAAATTTGTTGAATGATGTGGTATAAACTTGTGTTGCCAAGTAAATGAAAAAATCAATAATACTCAATGTTGTATTATGCTATTGTAAAAAGAAATTTAACATACCTCAAACTTCAGGTAACTACATGCAACTTCAATACAAGCTTCTAATGCTCTAAATTCAAATGGAAAAACATTTGGACCATTTTAAAAAACATTCATGTCCCCCTTAAAATAATTATTTTTTTATATCAAGTCTATCTAGAAAGGATTTTTCATCCATAGGTTGTGGAAGTTCTCCATTATTAGTATCCCTTGATAACAAGGTTGTCATGTCATTATTTTTTCTTTCATTTATATAGTAAAATGAAACTAGTCAGAATATAGGAAACAAAAGTAATCTAACAAACTAGTAAAGTTATATTTCATAACTAATGGATTTTAGACTAACAAATATTATGTTATATTTCTATGTCAAGCTATTTAGTGATATTTTTATCTTTGAATATTTATATTAGAAATTTTTATGTAATTATTTTATACCATTAGTTTTTGTATGGAAAAAGCATGTTGCTTTACATGCAGAAAGGTCATCCAAAAGCTAACAAAGAGAGAAAGAGGAAGAGAGAACTTGAATACTACTTTATGGCATTTAAGTAACCTTCAACTATATTCCTTCCATCCTTCCTCTCATATTATCCTCCATTGATAATTAGGCTAAAGTTAAGAATTATTTTTTGATTCAAAGAATAACACATATGAACCCCTACAACATATTTTTCAAAAGATTTACCCTCATTTGATCCTTAATTTCTTTGATTTATGGTAGAAATCAACAAACCAAGCATTTAAAACTAACATGCTACTTGGTTGTACCAAATTATGGTGGCAATGGAGGGACTAGAGTGTTGTTATGAACATAAAATGAGGATTGTCATAGGAAAATGCAACACAAACATAATCTTTTATCTTAGAAAACCCCAAGAAGGAAGAAAACCTAAATAGTAGAGGTAACAACACTTCTACCAAACTGTATTGATCAAATAAATAAGATACAAATAATCAACTCTTTCAAGTTTATTTCTCCACTTTAAGCTTGTTTTGCACTATCTTGTTACTACAACTTGAATTTTACTCCACTTGTTTTTCGCTGTAAATGACTTCTTATTAAATGTTGGAAGACTAAAAATAGGTGTTAGAATTCATATTGCATGAATGAGAACTATCCTTCACCATATATATCTTTTTGTTTATTATTTTCATTTTTCTAAAACAAATCAGAGCCAAGGAATGATCAATAAGGTGGACATTTTAGTAAGAAAATATGCATGAAAACCTACGAAAATGGATAGTAACTTTCAAACCCAACTTGATTATTTAAAAAAAAATGTTACAAAACCTAATTAACAAAACCAAGAATAGGGATTTCAAGTTGATAAACACCACTTAGGATTGGATACCTATCTATTCAGGAAGTTTCAACAAAGAGTCCAAACCCTAGCATAGCCCTAGTGCATGACTTATAGAAAATGTATGGGAATAAACCCTTAAATCGCTAATTTGAAAAAACATAAATAATACATAAACAAATAAACTTGGTGAGCGGTTTGTTGGGCAGCCCTAGCTTAGTTCAATCAACACATTTTCCCTTTCAACTCTTTGTCACTAATGAAATAATGTATTATAAATGTTAGGTGTGGATGTACAATGATGCCAGATGTAATGATATGGATGTTGTTTCAAATTAGACTATGGAAGAAAATGAATTAGAGTATGGCTATATTTTATATAATTATAGTAACAAATGATGCGGGTATAGGAATGGGATCCTTCTTCCTAGACTAAAATCTGCTAGTGACTATGGTTTCGATATTATCTCATAAATGGATATTAGATTTCATATTTCATTATATTTTCATTCCAATTGTAAACAATTTTCTCTAGTAGTAATCAATTTTCAGTGTGTCGAACTCACAAGTGGCACAAGTAGATGAAAAATGAACACATAATAGGAATTATTATCTTTTGATCTCAAAACAACCCCCAAACTTGAAACCATATAAAAGATAGATCCAACCATCCTCTAGTGTTAATACTAGGGTGGCTTAAAAGTTAAAACAAAGGATAATAAAAAAATCATGTAGCTGATTACAACTAATTACCCTCTGAACTCGATCTTCAAGGGCACCAAAAAAACCTTAATTGAATCACATATATTATAATATAACTTATTTTATGGTTTCAATTTACAAGAAGTAGAAAAGAATCCTACTTTAAAACCATGTAATACAATACAGCATATCACTTTATAGGATTAAAACAAATCCTCTAAGCAAAAAGAACAAATTATAGTCAAATTTCCCAAATTTTGTCAAATGGGTGCTCTTAAATTCACAAGCAAGGGTAGAACCAATTACACCCATACTAGGAAAAGACTCATAAATATGCCTAAGCAGAGCTTCACCTTCACCCAATCTTGTAGACTAGGGTTCAAAAAAGAGTCCAAACCCTAGTATAGCTCTTGTGCACATGTGAATAAACCCTTAAATCCCCAATTAAATTAAAAAACAAAGATAATACAAAAACAAAAATACTTGGTGTGGGGCTTGTTGGGTAGCCCCAACATAGTTTGATTGATCCATTTTCTCTTTCTCCTCTTCGTCAGTAATGAAATAATATAATATGACTATTAGGTGTGGATGTGAAATGAAGTCAAATGCAAGGATATATGTATGTATTCAGTAATGTAAGTGTGACCCATCAATGTGAAGAAAATCCCAATGTAAGCATTTGGGATCTTTTACTCTTTTAGCTTAAATTTCCTCTTGGTAGACCACTCTTCCTTATTTTCCTATCTCCCTTGTCAAATAAAATAAAATATCACCTTTGAATTTATATATTAACAACTTCCTTTTGCTTTGACATGGTTGTTACATGGCCTCCTTTGGCATTTTTTCTATCACACGTCCTTTTATTTCCTTGTTCCCACTCACAACTCTTTTTTGTTCTCATGCCACTTCTCTATCTCCTATGCTACATACAAGGAGGGAGATTTGAATATTTTCATCAATTTTGTTTTCTACCACTTCTTCGTCCTAGTACACATTACCATCTTTTCTTCTTCCCTTACACATAGCCTTCTCTAAACTCCTCCAAATCCTAATATACCCTTACAAATGTATTAACCAATTTCTAAATAGTCATTTTCTTTGATTTTTCATGGACTTGAGATAAATAATTAGGATTCATGTACTCACATTCATTAGACAACATATCCCAAAGTTCAAATCCTGTTAGAACCAAACAACCTTATTTAATTTCATTTTCCCTTAGCCTTGTGTCCATGTTTGAAATTTAATTTTTGAATTCCAATGGCTTTGTAGATCTAAGATGAATTCTTAAGGAATTTTATCCATATTGTTGTGTCCACTAGATAATATATTTCAATGTCAAACAAGCTACATACTGCTATAATTCTATTCAATATGATTAATTCTAATAAACATTTGACCAAACCACATTGTTAGTAAAATTTAAGCAATTGTTATCCACATTATCATATTGTCACAAATTGAAACAAAACAATTTGTATCCAACTAACACTAGTCTTACAAAAATCTCAAATGTTCTTATACAACAATTTAATATTTTAGTGAATCATATGCTAGTTTAGATTATAAAACCTGTAATACAAATATCATATAGATTGGACAACTCAATGCATAGATTTCAACATTCTTGTATACAAATATATATTTGATTTTCAGTACAAGGAATAGTGCATTATACTCTATTATTCTTAGAAATGATGAGCAATGAATTAATATCATGAAACAAACAAAAATATATTTGATTTTCAGTACAAGGAATAGTGCATTATACTCTATTATTCTTAGAAATGATGAGCAATGAATTAATATCATGAAACAAACAAAAATTCTTACTAATGTTTATTTGAAAATCAATATAATTGAACATGAAATTTCCAAATCCAAAGTCCAGCTGAATCTAATCTAATAATCTTTTGAATATGTGAAGATATAAGAGCATAAAACTTTTTTTAAATGCCTTACAATGCTTGAATGAACCAAACCAAAGATATGACATTCATATAGTGCATGGTGGCTATTTAGTTGTCTTTTAGTTTGTACCATTATTATTAGTTTAATTCAGTTCCTTCATTTAACATATCATAACAATTTATAAATATTTTAAATTGTTTTAGTAAATTTGTTTCTATTTATTTAGTTGCTAGTTAATAAATTTTTTGTATCTATATTTATATGTTTTTCAATATAATATCTATATTAATATTCTAAATTCTTTTACTAAATTTATAACTCATATCTCTTATGTATACATCTATGATTTTATCTTACATATCATGTATACATTTAGATTCAATAAAGCCACACATCAAAGCTTCACAAGGATATTCATGTTCTATGTCACTTTTTGAATCAATTTCATTTGTACTAAGTTCATTGATGCCTTCATTTTTATCATTGATTTCAAGAGCTTGTTTCTAGTTTATTTTTATTTGAACATTTTCCATTTTATATAGTGTCGTTTTGTTCAATTCACTCAAATATTGCGTGATAATATTTGAATGTACCACTCCTCTTTGGAATACATTTTTATATTCTAAATTTCTTTTAAGAGCAATAGTAATTGTTGACATTTCATTAATAGACTGTTGATAGTTCATGTTGTCTCGTACATTAATAATAGAGCTAGTTAATTTTATTTGAGATAACATAGATAAGAAAAAAAATGATAATTAGAACTCTATAATAATCAAGAGACATAGATTTAGAGTCCCATCGTTACCATGAGATTGCAGTACAAAGGCAAGGATCACTCCTTCATCCCCTTACCCATAATTTCTATTGACTTTTGTGCACCAATGTCCATATCTCTACCTTTGTAGGTGACTATGAGTCAATCGAAACGTGATTATGATATACTTTTCGGTTCTATATTAAAAGTAGAGAATATTTGTAACATAATTCACACGATTAGAAACACGATATAACTAGAAAAGTATAATGGTGTTGAGAGTATTTTGCATGCCAAGACAAAACACACAAAAAGTATATAAATATATACATATTTAATATACAAATAATTACAAACTTATGCTTCATGAAAGAATGGATAGGTGAAGAGGGTCCTACATGATTCAAGAGTCATGTATCAAAGTACGCCACTTTTTAGTATATGATCATTTAAAAGGGCATTGCATTATAACACAACCCATGATATCTTATCAAGATTAATCAAGTTTATGGCATGCCATTTAGTCTTAAAAAGGTTGAACATCCTTGAAGCATGGGGAGGAATATGATAACCGATATAAATATGATAAATTGTAGCTTAGTATTGCTAGGAGTCATGATCAATCCATATGAAATTGATCTTTATAGGTCTTAGATATCTCCTCAAACTATCACAAAATTTGTTATACTAAGTGATTATTGTTGACATGAACATCACGAGTTTTTTTTCTTAGAAATTGGATGAGAAATATGTATACATATTAGATAATTGTAATTTAAATCTTAATAAATTTTGTATTTAAGTTGAACATTTTTTTGATCATGTGAGCATTTATAGGGTTCAACTTTAAGTTTCTTTGAATCATGTTAATTGATATTGTTAATTTTTATAATAATTGTTGGATTCAATTAAATATTGCCATCCAACATTTATTTGATTTGAATTATTTTTTGATAGTTGGTTTAATGTTCATTTTGATTTACATGTTTTATTATTTGTCAAGGAAACCTTATCTGTTTGATTATCAACCAATTCCAATTCATGTTTCAATAAAATATTTCTACTAGGTTTTTAGTACGAGTTGAAAGAATTTGATTATATTTTTGTAAATGCCCAATCTCTTCATCCCTTTTGTTGATGCCTAAAAATGTCAAGCAACAGCCTTATGGGAAACTCAGTTAATGGCGGGACCAATTGCACTAAACTAAGTGACCTTTGGGTTTTTTAAATAAGTCGGCCCCTTTTGTATTTGGGGGTTTGGAATGGTAAAATGAAGCAGATATAAAAATAAAGTTTAATCTAAGGTGATGTGCCAAGAGTTAAGTATGGGCACGGTAAATCTTTCTTTCAGATGAGATTTAAAGGCCCGTTCAACAATCTACATGTCCGAAAATAACAAAATGTACAAATGAAAAACCTAAGTAGTCTATTAAATAACATAAAATAATTTCCATACACATTCACTGAAAAGAAGAGTCTAAGACATAGTCTGAATAAACAAACTTATATTGAAATTATAGAAGTTCTGCAAATAAACTACTTAGTATAATAACAACACAGTATAATGTTTTGTCACCCAACTAAGAAAAAAAAAGGCCAAACAAAATGACACGATATGTGAGTCTTAATACAATAATAAAAAATAATACAAAGGCCTAGTGTCTTTCCATAATTTTTTTGTGTATTCTATGAACTCATTTTCATAAAGTTGAAGCAGTATATATAGAAAAGCATCCCACTGCCTGAGAGCTAGTAATTGAAAAGATTCCTAAGCATGAGCAATGATGTCTGCCTCAATGATTTCCCAAGGCTGTTGCAACATAAAAGATTTTGAAACATAGAATGCAATCGCTTTTCAATGAGATGCGTCCTACAAATGATGATTGTGGTCCTAGGAAGGAGTAGCAAAATTCCCATGCAGACACATGTTGCTTGCCCACAAAGTTGGTTAGGACACGTGGCAATAGGATGGGGCTTGTCATTCATTCTTCCCTTCCTGTGATGAAATTCCCCACTAAGACGACACATGGAGGAGTCTTTGTCTCAAGCATTGACTGTGGGGTCTGCTAAATGATGCTACGTGGCACACAGGCAGAGCTCGGTAGAGAAGCAAAGGGGAGCGGGCTCACAAAGGCCTGGGTTGCTGACACGTGGAGGCATGATGGGGCTCAATAAAGTAGCAAGGGAAGAAAACTTTGCAAGGAGTGCTCGATGGACAAATGGAGCAAGCAAACAAAGTTCTTCAAAAAAGGCCCAAAGATATACAAACACATGAGGTTTGGGCTGAGGCTAAGCAAAATAATATTATCAACCAGAAGGGAGCTTTAGGGATTTTCAATCCACAACTTTTGGCAACTACCAAGGGCATTCCGCCTATGGAATGGGAACCTATAATTTCTAGTTTTAAGACCAGAGCCTTATCCATTGGGCAATAGAGTTAGAGCTTTGAGAGTGCATTTTGTAGAGACAACTAGTCAACCTTGGATGATATCGATATGGCATGCAGATCAATTACTTCTTTGAAGGGAAGCTCCATGGATATCCTAGTCCCAAACTCGAGCTGAAAGAGCAATCATGCTATTTGATGGGTGACGCCTTCAATGTCCTCAACAATGGGGGGTTGACTAAAATTTTGGAAAGCAAATAAATCTCGCTACTTTTCCTCAATTTTTTTTGCAATGTGCTCCATTGTGGCCACCGAATCATCAGAGAGAAATGAGGAGGGCAAGCCCATCTGATTCAGTTGGGAGAATTTTGTCCACATATTGTTCATAGTTTGACTCAATGTTGCTGAGCAATCGTGTCCATGGGGATGGTCGTGTGGCAATGGATGAATTTTTTTGCCTTCTTGGCTACTGACCTTTGATCTTCAATCCATGTGTTCACTAGGTCTTCATTCGCCACCGTGTATAACTTGTCTAGCATCCTCTCCACCTCAGGCACCCTCTCTACAATGAACTGTGGGAACTTTTCAATTGTTCCACGCACATCTCTACTCAAACTTATCACTTCTGCCATGAGTTGAAGCGCCAACTGAAGAGTCAAACAAAAAGTCTTAACTTTCTCCTAGTAGGAGATGTATATTTGTTGGGATACCGAAAGGAGATCTGATTGAGGAGCACGGGGTTGGGGAGGATTTCTCAAAAGACCAATTTCCATTTCCCTTGACCCAACATCTTGCGTCAGCTCTTCAATTTTCTTGTTTGCCAGGGAGAGAGTTACTTCTTGGATCTCCTTTACGAGCTGAGCCTATTTTCCCTTGAGCTCTTGATCCTTCTGCTACATTTCCTGCTCCAATTGAGCTAGTTGCTGCCTATGTTCCTCAATTTTTTGTTACATTTCTCCCTCTGCCCGAGCCAACTGGTCTTGTAATTCTTGGTTCTTCTACTACAGTCTGACAACTAGGTTGGGATCTAGGGATTGGAACTTTGCAAGTTTCGCTCAAAGTTTGGCACTTTCCGCCTACGCCTGCTGAGATATTTGTGTAATTTCAACTTCCCTTTCCTTTTCTTTCTTCAGTAGGGCCTCCATCCTTTCCTTGACATTTTTGATCTCCCCTTCCTTCTTCAGTTGGTGACTATGCTTGAGAAAGTCGGTAGTCACCACTCATTGGGTTTCCTCCATCAGCTCAACCTTGTCTTACAGTTGGGTTGCGCACAGGTTGATTCCCACAACATGAATTGTGTAATCTTTGGGTTGCATCTCGCCTTGCGGTTTGATGGTGTTCGGAGTCATGGTTGCAAAATGCAACAATCCTTGGACCTCATTGAAAAGGGTCTACACACATGGCTCAACAGGATTTGTTGCATCTTTTTTATTTTCTCTTCTAGACCTTGATAGCCCATGCTACTTTTGTTCTGTCGCCTTCCCCAATAAATTCTGCTAGTGATCTAATTAATTCACTGGCGAAGGGTGCACCACGAGGAAGAGAAAAATGGAATGAGAGAGTTGTGGTCCCAGATGATGTCTTCTTTGGGAGAGATACTGTTAATGAGGAGAATAGGGGAATGTTATACCAAGGTCCAGTATAGGAAGCATCAAGAGGACTCATGGGGAGAGGTGGTGGTAGTGGAGATGCAAAGGAAATCATCTGCTAGGAAATTTGATTCATAGCTAATGCAGTGGGAGTAAAAGGGGTAGCAATGGCAGTTCTGGACTGAGCTGCGACAAAAGGTGGAATAAACTGTGGAGTAAAAGTTTCCTGTCCAATTTGGGAGAATTGGGAGAAACATCTCGCTACCGTGGAAGTAGAAAAAGAAAGGCTAACACTTGAAGTAATTGGGGGCATGGATACAATAGAGGTAACCAACTATTGTGATGTGAGAAGAGAGGGAGAGAAAAAGATACCTAAGTTGCAGAGGACTCTGATCCCTGGCTCATTGCAAGTTCTTGTGAGCCTTCTCTAGAAGTTGCATCTGTGCATGGCCTCTTATCGAGTGGAGAATTGTCCACCTCTATGACCTCCTGAGGCTGTTGGGATACCCTGGGTCTTTCTGTAGCCCATGTGTGTGGTCGTGAGGCCTCTGATTGCAATGTAGTCACCTGCACTCACTGGGTTTTGTCAAGTTGCTTTGTCACTCTTCCAATATTTTGCACTTGGGCTTGTTTCACCTCCTTTCCCTTCACTGTATATGCCTTAGCTTCCTCTAAATCTATATCCTCATCATCACTTGCATCAATATCTTCATGCCTTATATTCCAGGGGTCATTGAATCTTTCATCCTTGTCTGTCTCCTAGAATGGGGCATTCAGGCATTTGGTCTCTTGACTATAAATCCAAAAGTCTACAATTTTTTCCTCACTCCACTACCATTGCTTGACCAATTCATTACGAAGGGTGGCCCCCATTTGGCACTTATCATTAGGCTTCTCCAAAGGAAAATAGAAAGAGAGCCACGACGACCTCCTATCTTCAGTAGGAACATAGACCAGGTCCACAAATAGATCATCCTGTTTTGATTGTGGATTTTGCTAAGCTTCCCAATAAGGCCAGGAGTTGTGATTCACCTTAACATTCAGGTCCATTAAGTCATTATCGAGGTTATATTGCCACTTTTCACAAATTAATACCAACCCCAAATGAACCAACTTTGTTTCTAGCAGACCATGTGTCTACTTCTTTACCATTATCATTATTTTTAAGGTTAGAGGGCATAAGAAAAAACCTTTTTGCTTCTTTCCTCCACAAAAGTTGTTGTCAATAATTGACAGTTTCTGAAACACCTCGAGGGCCAACACCTTGTTTGTGACGCATACTGAGAATCGGAATGGTTCCTTGATAAAGCCATGCATCCTTATGAATGTGAATCCTCCCTGAGAAACCAATCACAAGGAGGACAGAAACTCTACATCCACCCTATTGGCTCAGTGGAAAGTTGATAAAGCTTGCCATCCTCACTAAAATCTTGCAAAATCAGAGTCAAGAAACACTCTAAAATTGCATAGTAATCATAAGTTGTAGAAAGGAGGGGAGTCCACATAGAAACTAGCCTTCTTACCCCATTTTCATCAAAAATAGCCAAGCCCATATGGTTTCTAAAGAAGTCAGGGTTCTGGTGCAAAAACATGTGAGCAAGGAGAGAAGAAAACCTAAACTTATGTTATGTGTTGTATTCCTTGATTTGGTTCAACATTTCCCGGATGATGACTTCCACGAAGTCATACTAGAATAAGAATGTTGTTTTTTCAACTAAAAACCCAGACCCATTTGAAACTCTTCCATGTACCTATTGCTATCCATGCCACAAACAAAATCCATCATAGAGAAGGCCTCCTGGAAGTCTGAGTTAAAAGCGTTGTGTGGGACTGGAATCTATGGCGGCTTTGTTAAATCTTCCTTATGCCTTTTGGTTTCTCAGTTATAAAAGTCCATAGTGAGATCTCTAGTCCTCCAAAACTCTTCCGCTTTTTCTGGAGTGAACGTCTCCATATTTTCTACTCTAGAGCCCCTTCTGATGAGGATGGATAGCATATCCCTGATAGCATCCACGTTAATCACAACCCTTAGTTCCTGACCTTCTTTATGGCGCTAGTATCTGGGTTAAAATGCTAAATGCATTTGTGAACTAGTTTTGGGCAATAATGCACAAAACGAACTATATACTGTGGGAGACCACAAAACCATAGCTTGTACGCCAAATACTATTGGCTAGTGGCCTCTTTCATTCTCTCATAGGTTGCTTCCCTAAGACTCTTAGGGTTGGTTTTAAGGATGGGGTCATGAATGTTATCCCATTCTTTCGTTATCAGGGTCTAGTTCCTATGAGCTTTCTTGTCCACAACCTGTGTGCAGATCCACTTTGGCTTCTTTGGTATCCCAAGCGAAGCATAAGAGACGTCACTGAAAATATTGGTCATTGGTGTCGCACGCATGGTGTCAAATAAGCTTTGGGTTTCCTCTCCTTGTGCTTCCATCTATGGATTCTGGGCCATTTCAGGATTTTGTGGACATTAGCAATGCTCAAACTATTTGCAATTCACTTGGGTTCTTCAACAAATTTTGCACTCAAAGCTCTTTGCATTGAATAGTGTACTCAGGAAACTCTTCATAGCATTGTTCCTTCTCATGCAACACTTAGCCTTTTCTCGTCTTGAACTTGTAGACAATGGTTTCCTTTTCTTTCAATAAATTTGGCATATACCGCCAACTCTCTTGTTCATGTGAAATGAATTCTTTTCCTTTCGATAAGATAATAATTTATAATGATGATTAGTCATTATGTCCTATAGTGCAATTTCTTGGGAAATTAAGTTGGTGATTGAAGGCATAAAAAACCTTTCACATGCTTTGCAATTAATAACTTAAACAGAATGATTAAGCCAAAGGTGTGATGATTACACAAAAAGATTTGAGTTCATCCTTGGAAATGAAAATGCTCACAGCGTGACACATTAGCAATTGACTATGCAGACTATCACTTGGGACTGCCATCAATTTTAGCTAATTAATTACTTCTTCTTAACTTTGCATGCAACAATTTGTACATAGCAGACGCAACTGGGTGGTATTCTCAAGTTTTCTCTTGGTGGGATTTTCGAGTTGGCTCTTGATGGGATTTTCGAGTTAGCTCCTGATGGGATTTTTGAGTTAATACCTAATCAACATCATGCTTATTGCATACATTGTACCTTGGATATTTCTATAAATAGATCCAAAGATAACAATAAAATTGCACTTGGTAATTGGGAAGAATTTGCATTTGGTAGTTAGAACTAGAGGTAGGCGCAATGAATACTCCAATCAGGCTTACTAGCAATAGGTCGTAGGCAACTTTTCTAGGTGAAATTTCTAGAAGGCATCTAAAATGCATGACAAAGAACAAGCATTCTTTGGAAATTGTAGCAATGAAGTGGGTACTAGGGAGGGATTGCCTAGAATATGAGGATAAGTATAGGGTAAATACTGACATTTTCTCTCATTTCATTTTCTTTTTGCTTGACATATAGGTACCCAAGCCAATGATCTTGTGACTCACCATGGAAATCTTCCCGAAGCATTACCTTGGTGGCCTTGGAAAAGTTGTGACAAATGCAGTGTATGGCCTTGGTCTCCCCATGGTGAGTGATCTCCGCAAACACATTAAAGAGGACGCAATGGTGCCATGGGTGCCATTCTTGAGCGGATTCCGCGTCATGACGCATGGAGAGCACCACCAAAGAGTTTCTCATGCTTGCCACTTCTTGCTACGATGCTACAATGTGGTGTTGTTCTATGACATGGAGTGGTACACCAACTTCAAAAACCTGGTGTTTCCTCCATCGCTTGCCATTGTTGTTGTTGATGCTCCTGTTGTTGTTCTTGTTGCACCTATCACCGCTCCAAAGGCTATTGATGAAGTTGTTCCTGATGCTGCTGATGTTGATGCTGCCCCCTTTTGAAGAATGAAATCCTTTCTCCCATTTTTTGTGTATATGCCTTGAAAGGATTTTGATACGTGCTTGAAAAGTCTCTTAGTATATATATATATATAGAGAGAGAGAGAGAATACACAACTCTTTTATCATTTTTTGTTTCTTTTGCTTTCTCTGCTTCTTGCATTATGGGTTGCTTTTTCTGATTCTTGCATTATGGGTTTCATTTTGAAAGACTGGATGAACAAAAAACAAAAACACAAAGGAAATTTACATAATTACATATTTACACTGGCAAAATGATTAATGAAGCTTAATTGAACAATTTGAGGTGAATTTCATTAACTAGAATTTCCAATGCTTCTTTTTCCATATTTTCTAATTCAAATGCATTGTGTTGCTTGCATTGAATAATTTGAAAAGGGCCTTCCCACAAGCTATCAATTTTTTTGTGTAGGCCAGGCTTTGCGACCCTTTCATTGAATTTTAGCACTAGGTCTCCACATTTAAGACCCTGGTTAGAGGTCTTCTTGTCAAACCACCTTTTAACCACCTATTGGTGGTTAGACATGGTTTTTAGGGATTTGAGTAGTTACAGTGCGGAAATTTTCATGGAGACGAGTAATAGCACTTCCTTCCCATATACTAGCTCGTATGGTGAAGTCTTAAGGACTTGCTTAGGACTTATCTAGTATGCCTAGAGCGTTGCCTGAAGATTTTTATGCCACCCTCTTTGATGCTCTGACCCGATTCTTTTAATGAGTCTGACTAAATTTTTATTAGTCGACTCAGCCAGACCATTTCCCTGCGGGTAGTAGTTTGAAGATGTCTTTAGGAATATGCCATGCTTGAGTGCAAATTGGCATACCTTTAAACCTAGGATGGCCTTCACATTTTCGGAGATGATGGTCTTTGGTGGGCCGAACCTTGTCACCAATTCTTCGAGAAAGTTCACAATCTCTACCTCTGTCGCGTTCTTCAGGGGAATGGCCTCGGTCCATCTAGTAAACTATTCTATAGCAGTGAGGATCCATTTGTGTCTAGTACTAGAGGTGGGATTAATCATCTTGATAAAATCAAGGCTCCATTGTGCAAAGGGTTCATCAACCACTATTAGATTGAGAGGCATTTTTGAATTTCTCCTTCTTCTTTTGAAGAATTGGTATTCCTTGTAGGCCTTAACTAGAGAGTGTAAGTCTTTGAATAGTGTAGGCCAAAAATATCTAGTAGACATAATTTTAATGGTCGTGGTCTTTGCAGAGAAGTGTTCGCCCATGGGACTATTGTGAAATATGTCTAGAATTTTCTTTGCTTGCTCTATGGTGAGGCACTACAACAAAACGCCATTGAAGTTCCTTTTGAAAAGGAATCCTTTGATGAGTGCATATCCGCTATTCTACAATCTATAGAATCTTCTCTTATGAGAAGGGAAGCCCATTGGATATTTCCCGGTCTGCATAAATCTCATCCTATCCGCCAACCAACAACCTTTAGACTCAGGTTCATTCATCAGGACCAGCTCGGGTTGTTCCTCCTCAACTGCCACTTCTTCGTCATGTGCAAGATACTCGCATAATCCTCTTCCCTGCACGATCTTCATGGGCTTGACCTCAATATCATATTTGAGGATTTTTGTAATCCAGTTGGCCCTTTTCTCTGTGATTTCTTCTTCCATAATGTATTCACGCACACTGGAATGCATGACATATACTACTACCTTGTTGTAAGATATGAGGTGTCAGAACTTCTTGAGCCCCTTAACAATGGAGAATGCTTGCTTTTTGACAAAGTTATAATTCATTTCATAATCCTTTAAGGTCTGGGAGTGGAATGCTATCAGATGTTCTCCCTTTCCTTCATCATCCTTCTAGGTCAAAACAGTAACAATGTTGAATTTGCTACTAAACACATACATTATGAAGTCCTTTGATAGGTCTGGGTTTACCAGAATATGAGCTAAAGAAATAGCATCTTTAACCTTCTCAAAGGCTTCTTTGGCCTCTTTTGTCCATTTGAACAATTGATCCTTTTTCAAGCATTACGGTAATCAGTCTAATTAATCTTGCAAAATCATAAATGAATTTGCTCACAAAATTTACCTTTCCCAGAAAGGACCGAACTCCCTTCTTGTTGATTGGTAGGGGAAGCTCCTTGATTTCCTTCACCAACTCTAGGTCAATTGCAATTCCATCTTTGGACATCATGTGTGCTAATAGTTTTCCTTGCGGAACTCCGAAGACACATTTTTTTGGGTTCAGGGATACCTCGAACTCCTGGCATCTTTTAAAAACCATTTCTAGATGGTCAAAATGATCATCTGTAGACTTAGAGAACATAGTCAAATCATCCAGGTAGATTAAGATAATCTTGTTGATCAATTCTCTAAAAGCAATATCAATTGCCCGCTGGAAGGTAGCTCTCACATTTGAGAGACCAAAGGGAATTTTCACGTAGGCAAACATTCCCCACTTGGTAGTGAACGTTGTTTTGTGTTGGTCTACCTCTTTTACCCAGATCTTGTTGCAACAGAAGAAGTCATCCAATAGAGAAAACATTTCTTAGCCAACCACTGTTTGCAAGATAGACTCCATGGAGGGCAAGTGGTAGTGGTCCTTCATGGATGCTCTGTTCAAGTCCTAGAAATCAACACATAGGCAGATGTCTCCATTCTTTTTTCGGGCAGGAACTAGGTTGGACACCCATGTGCTATGCTTGATTGAGAATATGATCCAGGATTGAATTAACTTTGTCAACTCTTGCATCATCAAGGCTTAAATCTTCAAATTTACTGGTCTCTACTTCTGGCAGACAGGTTTTGCTCCTTTCGTCAATTTTATAGTATGTTGGATGATTTTCATATCATATCCCTTGAGGTCATCATATGACCAGGCTACTAATCCTTCATATTTTTCACAAAAATAGATGAGCCTTTCTTTATCATGCTACGGGACATCTTTTTTGACCTTAGCTTCCTTTCGTCCCCAACCTAAAGGTCCACATAGTCACTTTTGTCTGCTACAAACTTCCTCTTGTCATTCCTTGCATCGTCACAATTGAATAGGTTTTCAAGAGTGACTAGTCCTTTTGGAAGCTTGTTGGACCTTAACTGAATAATTTTCCCAAGTCATAGGCCTCAACAATTTTTGGTTGGAGTTGCTCGATGAACTCTCCTGACTGTTGGATGAATGAGGCAATGTGTTCATCACTTTTGAACACTTTCCAACTCTAGTCATTATCTGGGATTTTCGGTTAGACAATCACTCGCACAAAGTGTATGTTATGAATTAGGTCAAAAAAAAGGTCAAATTGAGATCTGATTGCTGCCATGTAATCTGCATCTGCATTTTTCTCTATGGGCACGGTTTAGATATTGAAGGCTTCAAAGCTCTCAATCAGATCCAAAACTCTATGCCTATAAGATCTCATGCGGACATTCTTGGTTGTGGAGAGCCCTCAGACTTGATTGACTACTAGCTTAGAGTCTCCAAACACCATTATTTGTTTAACACCCATTTGTTTTGAAAGACTCGGACCTTTCACTAGGTCTTCATATTCAACTTTGTTGTTCGAATAGGCAAACTGAAAACAAAAAGACCTGAGTGTCTTCTCATTGGATGGGGATGTCAAACATATCCTGGCTCTTGCACCAACTTTACATCTTACTCCATCAAAATGCAGCGTCCATAGCTTAGAGGCTTGACCACTCTCGAATTCCTTCGTGACCTTTAGAATTGCTTGATCTTCATCATAGATGACATAGGTTCCCAATCCGGTGGGATGATAATTGCCGAAAGGATTAGTGTCTATATATTCACTCAAGAGGACCTCTTCTTGATTAGTTCGGTCTTTGGTCACCTTCTCATCCTCTAGTAACTCAGTACAATACATTTCCTCTTTGGCGATAGAGGTATGAGCAGCATCAAAGTTGATCATGGCTTCATTTGCTACATGTTTTGAATGCAGAGGTTCAGATACAATCTTCATCTTTGCTCCATGTTTGGTCCTGAGGATCAAGTGTGACCAATCCAAGGAAAGATATCTACCTATCTTGGAAGTGAACTCCTAGGATAAGCAAAGACCAGACATGGGGGGCACATCTATGATCACGATATCTCGTGGAATTGTGATACTCAGACAAGAGAATAGAGTCAAGGGGAGGTTTTTAATGACACCTATGGTTTCCTCCTTGTTCCCATCAAGCTGCATAACCCCTCTTTTTAAAGGTTCATAGTTAAGTCCTAAGGCTTCAACTATCTATTTGGGCATGACTGTGGTACTAGCACTAGAGTCAATCATAGAATTGTGCACCAACTTATTATCGATAATAAGAGTCAAGAAGAAGGGTTTCGGTTTAGGCTTACCTTTACTTTCAGTGGAAGCTTCCTCTCCATTATTTGTGAGAACTTTATCCTGAGGTGGAGAATTGATGGCCTTTCCCTGGGTCTTTTGCTCTGCTGGCTCTATGCTGGTATCTTCGAGTAGGGCCTTCTGCAACAATGAATTTTGCTCTGGAATAGCTAAGATATCCCAAATAGATACATTAGCAGAGGATTTCTTCAATTGTTCCACCACATTGAATGGCGACAGATTCAAAGGCTTTTGTTCCTTAGCCCTTGTTATAACAATCTCCTTTCGTGGCTAAATTTGTTGTGCAATTGCAGAGGAATTAGGAGTTTGGTTAGGGACACTTTTGGGCTGAGGGGAAACTGGTTTGCCTATGAATCTCCTCTTTGAGTGAGTATTGTAATCTAACTGCACTTGTGGGGCCTTGGATGTGGAGGTCTCATTTGCAAACACTGCTTCCTCTTCTTCCATCCATGAGAAGAGCATGTGGTTTGGAGCTATATCTGTCTCTTGATCTAGGGACATTCCTTGCATTTGCGTGGTGAGTACCACATTTCCCATTTGTGGAGAGGCATATACATAACCTCCTAAATCTGGCACAATGCCTTGGCTGCGTTGTTCTGCCACTCTTTGTTGTAGATTGTCATGTGGGCAATTTCGAGGCATACACTCTTCATTGTAGGGGAAACATTAGGGATTGATGTCATCAGTGAGATTATTTTTCCCTACTATCAACTCTCTACTCAAGCTTGGGTAAGCATTCTGCAATAGATTAGGCACCGACACCATCTGATTACTTGTTTGAGTCTGCGGATTTGTGTGCGCACCTCCTTGGAACTGATTTTGTTGATAGGAAGATCTTTCGCCTTGATAATTTTTTTAAGTTGGCTTAAGAGGCATGGACTAGGTCTGCTTGATGGTAGTTATTTCATTTGAGATGTTCTACAACAACTCCTTGACATCGCTCATCTCATCTTTTGAAGAATTAGACATAGAAGCAACACTCTACAGTGCATTCAAATATGTGTATATAGATTGGGGAGGAGTAGACGCACTGGTGGAAGCTATCTCTTGGGCAGGAATTGACAACTCTGTAAATATAGGCATCACGAACCGAGGCTGTAACTTTTTGACATCAATCAAATAATTCTCTGCCTGAACAACAATGCTATATACACCTGGCAAGGTGTTCCCACCAAGGGACTGGATCATGACTGAAATGTCGATGTTTAGAGACTTCAAATAGAACATGAATGCCAAATCTGCAGGTGGAAGGATTACAGGCTGAATTCTTTGCCAAGTCGTGTGAAACAGAGCATTAAAGTCAGTCATGGCTTCATGAGGTGCTCGCTTTATGGTCGCCAACTACTGAAATAGTGAAGACCGATATCCATTGTTTGAAAACTGTTCATAAAAAGGATCTTCGAGCTAATCCTAGGTACTGATAGTATTGGCTCTCAAAGTGTGATACCAATCTAGCGCTCTGCCTTTGAAAGAGGCTGTGAGCAACCTTAGTGCAATATTTTGGCCGGTAACACCATGCACCAAACACACATCTACCACATCTTGCAAGTGTTCAAATGGAGTTTTCGAGCCTTCCCTGGTGAATTTTGGTACAACTTTTAAAGAAAAGGTTGGGATAGGGGCCCAAACGACGGGTGCTACTGATGCTACAAGAGGGCTTTTGATGTCCCATGCCACATAATTTCTATTAGCAATTGACAGTTCATGGTTAGTGGAGGGATCAAAATGTTCACTAGATGGGTTCTTGTTCATACTATTACTAGCGGTGGCACTAGTAGGCCAGGGTTGTTCGCGGTTTGGGATCTAGTAACAGGTAGATGGCTCATACACCCACTTTAGATTTAGATACATTTAAGCAGTCCCACTAGGTGTGCTAGAAAAAAATTGTTGATGCCTAAAACTTTCAAGCAACAACCTTATGGGAAACTTAGTTAACGGGGGGACCAATTGCGCTAAACTGAGTGACCTCCAGGTTTTTTAAAGAAGTTGACTCCTATATTTAGGGGTTTGGAATGGGAAAAGGAAGCAAATATAAAAAATAAAGTTTAATCTAAGGCGATGTGCCAAGAGTTAAGTATGGGCACAATAAATCTTTCTTTTAGATGAGATTTAAGGGCTTGTTCAACAATCTGCATGTCCAAAAATAATAAAAAGTACAGATGAAAAACCCAAGTAGTCTATTAAATAACATAAAATAACTTGCATACACATTCACTGAAAAGAAGATTCCAAGACATGGTTTGAATCAACAATCTTATATTGAAATTATAAAATTTTTGCAAATAAACTACTTAGTATAATAACAACACAGTATAATGTTTTGTCAACTAACTAAGAAACAAAAAAGCTGAACAAAATGACACAGTTTGTGAGTCTTAATACAATAATAAAAAACAATACAAAGGCCTGGTGTCTTTCCATAATTTTTCTGTGTATTCTCTAAACTCATTTTCAGAAAGTTGAAGCAATATATATAGAAAATCATCCCACCTCATGAGAGTCAGTAACTAAAAAGATTCCTAGGCATGAGCAATGATGTCCGTCGCAATGATTTCCCAAGGCCGTTGCAACAAAAAAGATTTTGAAACATAGAATGTAGTCGCTTTTGAATGAGATGGTCCTTTTGCAAATGATGACTATGGTCCCAGGAAGGAGCATCAAAATTTCCATGCAGACATGTGTTGCTCGCCCAAAGAGTTGGTTAGGACATGTGGTGATAGGACGGGGCTTGTCGTTCATTCTTCCCTTCCTGCAATGAAATTCGCCACTGAGAAGACATGTGGAGGAGTCTTCGTCTCGAGCGTTGATTGTGGGGTCTACCAAATGATGCCCACAAAATAATGCTATGTGGCATGTGGGCAGAGCTCGGTAGAGAAGCAAAGGGGAGTAGGCTCAAAGGCTCGCATTGCTAACATGTGGAGGCATGGCGGGGCTCAATAAAGCAGGAAGGGAAGAAATATTTGCAAGGAGTGAGTGGCAGACATGTGGAGCAAGTGGGAAAAATTCTTCAAAAAGGGCCCAAAGATATACAAATACATGAGGCGCGGGCTAGGGCTAAGCAAAACAATATTATCAACCCGAAGGGAGCTCTAGGGATTTTCAATCCACACCTTTCAATTTTGATATTTGATATGGATAAAATTTCACGTTCCTTTAAGTAGTATAAGATGTATTTCTCACCTAAATAAAGAAAGAATCACTTCATATACTAGAAATATATCAACAATGTAAAATATAAAAAGGAATAAAAGACTAGTAAAACAAATAAAACAAGGCTTGATTCAACAAACTTATCTAATGCCTATCCCTTGAACAATTTGTTGCACTTGTTCCTTATTTGAACTCTTGATAATATTATTACCCTTTCACCTTGGTTTGCAACTAGTAATATTCCTTTTTATTCCATGGAAAAGATGAAATAGTTTATAAATCATAATGAATTACACATAAATGAGGATAGAGAATCATATAAGCTACATACTTCAATTGCATTGCCTAATACTTTAGTGAGACCACCATAGCAACAATCCAAGACCACTATTCTACATAGGATTATCAACAAAGACCATATCAAATATCCACCCATATCCATAGAGAAAAATATTTTACACAAATAATTCATTTACAAATGCTAAGACTACATTGAAGTTGGTAATACATAGAATAAATTTCAGATCCTGTAGACAAAGTAGATAATTGTAGAGAAATATTGAGTGTTTGAAAATAAAGAACAAAACAAACTAATACGAGTTAAAAATAATCAAAACAAAGCTTTCATTCTTTTAAATTTTAGACACAAAAACACTTTGGAGACCTAATATGAAGAGATGTGTTATTGTTATTGTTTTCTTGGTTTTTTTTCTATTTTTTTAATGATTTTATGGTTTTATTAGAAAACCCCAATGATGATTATTTTTATCCAAAGTAGTGGATTGATTGTTTATGTTGAGACTTAAGGTATTGACAGGATGAGACTTTTATATTACATGATTGGAGTTTTATTAGATCTAGCATGATTTTCTTGGGTGCTTGTTTTGTATATTTTGAAGTATTAGGCTTGATGATACTATGATTTGAATTATTGTTAGATCTATCTTTGTGTGTTTTGGTTTCCTTGCGTTTGTATGTTTTGAAGCATTAGATTTGAGAGTAACTACATAAGTCTTTTTGTTCCTTTGTTTTGTTTATTTTGAAGTATTGGGTTTGGGAGTAGTCAGGTAATTGTTTTGGGTCAACTAATTTCCCTTATCTCCTGACCATTTATAGGTTGTTGTCTATGGGTTTATATTGGGTTGCCAGTGATGACAAACCTTATTTTTTTCAACCTTGTCTAAAATATAGTGATTGAAATATATTAATTACGAGGGAGATTTTAAGCCTTGTATGATCATAAGTTATCTTTGTGCCTTTAGACATTTGTGCTTTTGAAGGTTTTTTATTGGATATTTATCATTCTAACTATGTTTTCTTGGCATTTTTTTTATCAACATTATTGAGCTGGTTCGTCATGTCATCATCACACTAATTTTAAGCTATTTATAAAGTATTATACCAATTTTTACCTATCATCAAAATGTTATATTCATGAACACTTGTATTTTAGGTTTCAAGGCTCTATAGGTTTTGGTATCAATTATCTTTGATCTAAACTTACAATTATAATGTTTGGTTACATTCCCTTAGCCTCAAATTGAATGAACCTTGTACAAGTTCTCTTATGATATTGTATTGCATTACATCTTGCTTTTTCTATTCATGAACAATATTTAGAGATCACATTGAGTGATTCAACATGTAAGATCACTTTAGTTTTTAGTTGAAGTCCCATGCTTGATGTCTTTATAGTTATCTATATCGGTGGCAAGATTCATCTGACTATTTCATTGCCAATATTTATTAAGTAACTTTACTTTTTAAAACATTTGTGTAAGTTTTGTTAATGTAGAAATTATAAATATTTATATCAAGGAAAAATAATATCAATAAATTAATTGGGCCATACCTCCTACTAAAAGGTAAAGCTTACCCATAGAAAAAAAAAAGTTGTGTACACGCAAAAAAATTGAGCAAATAAGCACAACACAAAAATTAGAAGCAAAAGATAAAAGACAAAAGGAACTTGTAGATCCAACAACAAAAAACATAAAAAATAGAAGCAAAAGACAACAAACAAAAGGAACTTGCATATCCAACAACAAAAAACACACAAAAAGTTAGAAGCAAAAGACAAAATGAACTTAGAGACCCAACAACAAAAAACACGTCGTAATCTTACATTCTTGAAAATGAATATTACACACTTCATCCGATTTTTCTAATCTTTGTAATTTCTAGTCTTTCAAAATTTCAACTTGTATCCTCTTCAATTATTATTTATGAGATAAATATTTTAATATTTACTTCTTGTATTTGATGAGATAAGATTTCTCTAGATTTTTTTCTAGATTTCTCACTTTTATGTCTTTTCCAATGAAACTAGTGAGTGGAGTGGGTTTGCTTACCCACTCATGATGTAGTTAATGTTTTCACATAACAATTATTTATTCATGAAATAAATATATTCAATTTAATGATAATATACTCTATTAATGTCATTCAAGATTTTATTACTATGGACTATCTTACTAGCTATATCACTCATAATTTATTATGGTGGAATATCTTACCATTGCATATTTATAATCTATTAAAATTGCTATAAATATGATAAGTACAATTAATACTAATATTAATAGAATGCAATAAATACAAAGACTTTCAAAATATTAATGTCATACAAAACATTACTTTTTTTACAATAATTATTTCTAAAATAAACCAATATATATTTTTTTAAATTATTAAAATCAAAATAATATTAATATTATTAGATTTCCACAATCTATATATATATATATATATATATATATATTTTTGAATTTAATTGTATAGAAGCTTTTAAAAAATATTTTTAATTTTTTTTTTGAATTTAATTGTATAGAAGCTTTTAAAAAATATTTTTAAAAATTGAAGCTAAATTTTTTAAATTATCTAATATTATAGACTGACCAATAAAAAATTGCACAGTAATCATACCTCCGGCAGGAACTAAAAATTATGTCGAACATCATTTTACTGTAATAATTTTTATAATCAGCATGCCCATCGGACCGTACAATGTCCAATTGCTAGTTATACATACAACATACGTAAACATAAATATAACATATAAAAAAGTACCTAAATTCGTTAATTTAGCGGGCCTCCTGAATGTCAAACCAAATTTCCTTTTCAGTTTTTCACTTCGATTCAATTCTCTTGTATTCAACGCGAACAATATCGATCAATATCAACATTGGAGGTGCACTTCCTCTGTAAGCAAATACTCCAGCCTTGCCCTGCGATTTCCTTTTGCCTTCTATTTATTATTCAATTTAAGGCCTTTCTAGTTTATGATTTCTGGCTCTGGAGTATTCGGGCTGTCTTTCAATTCACATCTTTTATTGAAGACTTTCTCACAAAATTCCAGTCGTAGCAAGGGCAGTAACGAAACAATCTGAACAGAGAAGATACATCGCCTCTTATACATCCTGCATTGATTTGAACGGTTTGTAAACTTTTTTTTGAAAGTTTGGGTGTCCTAACAAACCTTATTTTTCGTAACTGGCCTCCTGAGTTGAAATAGTATAAATTCATGTTGAGGCAAGACTTATTTCTGTGCACGCTTTGATGCCAGAATGCTCCTTTTACATGCCATTATTCGCATTGTTCCTACTGTTGAAACATCCTTTCTCTCTCTTAGGGTTTGGTACGGTGAGTAGTATGGGAGCAAGGGTATGGGTTGCATTGCTATGAAATGGGGTTGAATCTGGTGGCTTCCCAATGTGCTAAATTTTCATGCCCCGCATCCTTGCTTGTCCGTACTTCAGTTCTTCACATCCTATGTGACATGTTCTCGGAGATATGATATGCTTTACTTGCTTAGGAATATGCTATTTTCCCATTATGTCATGACCCTTCGAATGACTGGTTAAACATCATCGCAATTCAAACATGTTTGGAATTTAGTACATTTATAGCACTGATATTAGGTTTTACTATTAAATAATAAATACCCCAAATAAGTGTGAAATACAGAAACATCTTCCTATCGAAATTTTGCTTCCGACTAAAATTCCAAATGAATTCAACAAACATAAATACTGTTACCAAAAATTCAAGTCTAGAAAACATTTAAGAAGCATCCATTTGAGAAGTCATTGCTACAAATTGAATTATTAAAACTGAAAACATTTATAAAGTATCTATTTGGCAGGGTAATGCTTCAAAATTAGTCTTCTAGTTTGGTTGAGTAAAACTCTTGGTTAGTGCTTTAAACTTAATTCATGATTTAACTAATGAAGACCCTTTTGTTAATTTCTATAACCCAGCAACAGATTAATTGCACAATAAATTCACAGAAAGAAATCTGATTTATAACAATTAATACAACTGGGTTAATTAACAACTAATAACAGCGGAATCAAAAATAACATGAAGCCAAACACTAAAGACAATAACACAGATATACCCAGGAAACCCCAATGCGGGGAAAAACCTGCAAATGTTGGATCTTCTATTCAGCCTAACAGCAAACTTTTCTTTCGAAAATACAATCTGAGTTTGCTACAGCAATCTTGTATTTATAGAGCCTAGCTGCTTTACTTAGCGTGCAAGGAAAGAATCTTTCCTTGCTTTCTTTGGCTTTATTTACACATAAAATCACTCTAGGATTTATCTTATCCTCACAAACTCGGAAACATTCTATTAAAGAATAAAAATCCTGCTGTTGCTAAAAATCCAACTCGAATTGATTTAAAGCAAATCTTATCTTGAGTTGCTTTAAAGCAAATCCATATCCCACTTTTCTAGCTACAAAAATCAACACTCCCTCTTAGCGAGGAAAGTGTTCTGCACTACACCCAACTTGTCCCTGAAGAATTCAAACTTTCTCTTCATCAAGGCCTTCGTCAGGATATCTGCTATTTGTTCGTCCGTAGGAATGTAATTGAGCTTCACTATCCCCTTCTCCACACAATCTCTGATGAAGTGGTACTTGATCTCAATGTGCTTTGACTTGTCATGAAACACTGGATTCTTAGAGAGTTTGATGCAACTCTGATTATCACAGTAAATGACTGTAGGATCCAACTCCTAATTAAAGAGCCTAGCTAGAAGTTTCCGAAGCACATGTAGCCATACTGGCTGCCATATGCTTTCGACCTTTCGCGAGAACTTCGATTAAGCCGACTTCTGTTTCCTGCTGTACCAAGAGACTGCTCCTGATCCCAAACTGAAACTGCACCCTGAAGTGCTCTTTCGATCAGCTGTACTGCCTGCCCAATCTGCATCAGTAACCCCCTTGAGCTTCACTCCATCCTGCTGAACATACTTCAGCCCATAATCAACTGTGCCTAGAAGATATCTCAAAACATGCTTTGCAGCTATCCAGTGCACACGTTTAGGTTCCACCATAAACTGACTGAGTGAGTTCATTGCAAAACAAATGTCTGGCCTGGTGTTGACCAGATACATAAGAGAGCCTATCAATTGTCTGTATAAAGTTGGGTCCACTGCCTCTGATCTGGAAGCATCAATCTTCTTCCAATTGGTCACAAGTGGCGTTGACATAGGCTTACAATTTTCCATCCTGAATCACTTCAAGATATCAATTAAGTACTTCCCTTGTCCAAGGAAGATTTCTCCCTCTTTCTGCCACAACTCCAATCCCAGAAAGTAATGCATCAACCCCAAGTCCTTCATCTCAAACTCTCCTGCAAGATCCCGCTTACAGTGTGCTATGAGCTCCTCTGACCTTGTGAGAAATAGGTCATCAACATATAACAACAATATGAGAAGTTCGCCCTTCACCTGAACATAGTACAGGTTCGAATCCGCCTCACTCTTGATGAAGCCCACACTCTGCAAGTAACTATCAATACGTGAATACCACGCCCTGGGAGCCTGCTTGAGTCCATACAGTGATCTTTTCAACCTGCATACATGAGAATCCCTCTCATGTGCTTCAAACCCCTCTGGTTGCTCTATGTAAATCTCTTCCTCAATCACCCCGTTGAGGAAGGCCGTCTTTACATCCATCTGATGAATCCTCCAACCCATCTGTGCTGCTATATAAATGATAGCTCTTATGGATGAGTACCTGGCTACTGGAGCAAAAGTCTCATCATAGTGGAGCTCATACGTTGTAGAAAGCGCAGCCTGGGCAGGGCACTTTGAACTTTTCCACACTACCATCTGCAGCATGCTTAATCTTATACAGCCATCTCGAGCCCACCACAGACTTATTTTCTGGTCTTGGTACTACCTCCCACACACTGTTCTTCATGATGGAAGAATACTCTTCCACCATGGCATCTCTCCACACTTGGTGCTTGGATGCCTCCTGAAAGCTGGAAGGCTCTACTTCAATTAATTCACTCATAAGTGCCACATAATCTGAATAACGTCTGGGAGCCCTTCTTTGTCTGACTGAATCTTGAGAATCACCTACATATTCTTGAGCCTCTCTTAATGTTTGCTCAGCTGCCTTGTTTCTCCTCTTCTCACTAATAGGAATCTGAGGCTGAGGAATTATTCGTTCCTCTATCTGATCATCCTGCTTGTTCTGCTCTCCAGCTTGTGTGACTGAAGTTTGAGGGATTTGTGCTACCTCAACTGTGAATGATTGTTCCTCCTCATTCATCAAGTTACTTGACTTTTGAAGAGCCCTTTCTTCCTCGAACTTCACATCTCTGCGAACCACTGTTTTCCTGAGAGCAGGAATATAAACTCTATAAGCCTTAGAAGTTTCACTGTACCCAACAAGGATACCCTTCTCTACAGTAGGTTCCAACTTAGTTCTCTTTTCAACAGGAATGTGACAATACACAAGGCATCCAAAGATGCGAATGTGCCCCAAATCTGGTTTCTTACCAGTGAACACCTCTTCTAGGGTCAATTTTCCCAACACTTTGTGAGGACTCCTATTCTGCAAATATACAGCTGTATTGCAAGCTTCTGCCCATAAGAACCAAGGCAGATCCTGATCATGAAGCATGGCCTTGGCTGCTCCAACGATAGCTCTATTCTTCCGTTCAACAACCCCATTCTGCTGAGGGTTGTACGGAACTGTCAACTCTTTCTTGATACCTTCCTGAGCACAAAAATCTTTGAAGGCATTCGAGGTATACTCGCCTCCATTATCAGACTTCAGTATCTTGATCTTCTTCCGGTTTGGTTCTCCGCGAGAGCCTTAAGCCTCTTTGAACCTACCACGAGGGCTCAGCCGCTTTATTCTTCATGAAATATATCCCGTCTTCTGGAGAATCATCAATGAAGGTAACATAATACATCATATCCATTCAAGGATGTTGTTGACATAGATTACACATCGAGTGTACAAGATCCAAATCGCCGGATCCACGAGTGTAAAAGCTGCTGGAAGCGGTCTTGGCATATTTCCCAAGAGCACAACCCCTGCACACCTCATGCTTTTCTGTCTTCATCCCAGGCAGCCCTGTCACTATTTCCTTAAGAATATTAAGTGCTCCATGGTGAAGGTGAGCCATCCTCCTGTGCCATAATTCTCCTATCCCTTTACAGCTACTAACCACCGCATGTGCTGGCTCAAACTGTAACCGAAACAAGCTGCCATGCCTGACACCAATCACTTTTGCAATCTTGGAATCTTTGGGACGAATATAGACTTTTCCCCTCTCAAAGGTCACAATGTAACCCTTATCTTCCAAGGCAGAAACTGAGATTAAATTCTTTGTCATGCCAGGGACATACAACACATCCTCCACCAACAAAGGTTTGCCAGACTCCCTCTGAAACTTGACGGTGCCAATACCAGTTGCATGGTACTTGGCATTGTCTCCGAGCTCAATATAGAAATCCGGCTTCTTCTCCTCCAACTTGGTGAAACATTCTTTGACTCCCGTCATGTGGCGAGAAGCCCCACTATCAATATACCATACCCTGTTGGCAATTGAACTTGAGAGACAGGCAATGAGTGAAAACTCATTCTCAAATTGTGATGCAAACTCGTCCACCTCTGCTGTAGCAGCAAATTGCTTCTTCTGCTTGTCCTTATTTTTCTTATTCGGACATTGATTGGCATAGTGACCCATCTGATGGCAGCAAAAACATTTAATCTTGCTCAGATCTTTCTTCTTCCCACTCTTGGAAGAACCTTCCGATTGCTCTTTATTGGACTTCTTCTTACCCTTGCTTGCAAGAGCAAGATTTTCTTCATCTTGAACCTTCTTTGTCTGATCTCCTCGATGAGCACCTTCACGGATCTCCTCCTGAACAAAATCATCCCAAAGTCTTGCCCAATCAGGTAGCCGATCTCTGCCGACAACACACTTGACAAACACTTCCCAGTGCTTTGAAAAACCATTCAAGGCTATACGCACCAACTCATCTTCTTTAATCGTCTCTCCAACAGCAGCAAGCTCATCCCTGACCTGTGTCAGCTTGGACAAGAGGTCACACTCTCCCCTTTGGACATCTTGGTATTATGCAATTTGTCCTTGAGCATCATCTTACGACTCTGATAGTCGCTCTGATAAAGTTTTGTGAGCGTATCCCACATCTCCTTGGCGGTGTATTTCCCTGATAAATGAGGAATTAAATGATCTCTTACTCCATCCAGGATAATCCTCTGAGTCTTGGCCTCTTTGACTTCATGCGAATCTAAGGCAACAGGATCATTTGTTGGTGGAGTCACTTTTGTGCTAGCATAGATCCATAGCCTGTTCTCCTTGAGAATAGATGTAATCTGAACCTTCCATTGCAAGAAGTTAGATGCACCCTCGAGCCTGTCCTCGTATCGAACACTGGTTGCCATAGCTACAAAAGAACTGGAGATGAAAATCTGATGACTTTTTTTTTCTTGAAATCTGTGTCACAAATCTTGGCTTCGTATTCAGAGTTTAGAGCTCTGATACCATGTTAATTTCTATAACCCAGCAACAGATTAATTGCACAATAAATTCACAGAAAGAAATCTGATTTATAACAATTAATACAACTGGGTTAATTAACAACTAATAACAGCGGAAGCAAAAATAACAATAAGCCAATCACAAAAAGACAATAACACAAATATACCTAGGAAACCCCAATGTGGGGAAAAACCTGCAAATGTTGGATCTTCTATTCAGCCTAACAACAAACTTTTCTTTCGAAAATACAATATAAGTTTGCTACAACAATCTTGCATTTATAGAGCCTAGCTACTTTACTTAGCCTGCAAGGAAAGAATCTTTCCTTGCTTTCTTTGGCTTTATTTACACATAAAATCACTCTAGGATTTATCTTATCCTCACAAACTCAGAAACATTCTATTTAAAGAATAAAAACTACTGTTGCTGAAAATCCAACTCGAATTATTTTAAAGCAAATCTAATCTTGAGTTGCTTTAAAGCAAATCCATATCCCACTTTTCGAGCTACAAAAATCAACAGAAACCCTCAAAGATGAAATAGTGATCTGCGTGGGTCCGTGGCCTATCAGGGAGATTAAGAATGCATCAAACCATGGGTTCTCTCCTTCGATCCTCGATCTGATTCTTTCTCCTCCGCCTCTTGGTGGATTTGTTTGCCATATTTTCCCTTACAATATTTGAGAATTGTAGGTGCTCCGGGCTATTGGCAATGGGCTTGAAAAATACCACTGTATATCAAAGGAAACTGCCCAATAATCTTACACCACTTGCGCTCGCATTTGTGTCGAAATGGATCTTACCAAAGGACTCCCAACTGAGATTTCTCTCAAGGTCGGCAACCGAAATTGGATGCAGCAAGTAGACTATAAAAATATTACTTTTCGATGTAGAACACACTTCTCAATGAGCACAACTCTTCTTTGTTCAGTGAAGGTAATTGCATCATTCAAAATCCATTTGGTGGACGAGGATTGAACCCTAGCACTTCACTATTGCCCCTAGAGAAGACATTGATATAGATTTTTCACCCTCCTTCCTCTTCTACAATTTCACATGAGCATCCGGTAGCTGATCCAGATCAGGAACTACCTAAGGTAGATGCCTTTTTGACCATTCTTCCCCACAATCAGAAAATGGCTCCATGATTATTGAGAGCCTGAAAGTTAAACCAGAAATAGAAAAGACATCACCAAGGGGTGATGGAGGAATTCCAGAGAAGTGAAGTATTTCATGATACCTAAGCCTAATCAGGAACAGATAAAATTCAAAAAGAATTCTACCCAGAGAAACAAACATTCCATCCCTTTGAGGTCATTCAAGTAGAGTGGAAATGGAAAGCAGAAATCCAAAAAGAAAAAGAACATTTTCTAGAGAAACAAACATCCCATGACTCTAAGATCATCCAAGCAGAGTGAAAAAGGAAAGTAGCAATCAGAAACAGATGAAATTCAAAAAGAAAAAGAACACTATCCAGAAAAAAAAGCATCCCATGTCTCTAAGGTCATCCAAGTAGAGTGGAAATAGAAAGGAGTATTTAGGAATGGATGAAATTCAAAAAGAAAAAGAACATTACCCAGAGAAACAAACATCCCATGTCTCTAAGGTCATCCAAGTAGAGTGGAAATGGAAAGCAGTGATCAAGAACAAATGAAATTCAAAAAGAAAAAGAACACTATTCAAAGAAACAAACATCCTATGTCTCTGAGGTCATCCAAATAGAGTGGAAATGGAAAGCAGTATTCAGGAACAGATGAAATTCAAAAAGAAAAAGAACACTACCCAGAGAACAACACATCCCATGTCTCTAAGATCATCCAGGTAGAGTGGAAATGGAAAGCAGTAATTAGGAATGAATGAAATTCAAAAAGAAAAAAGAACACTATCCAAAGAAACAAACATCCCATGTCTCTAAGGTCATCCAGGTAGAGTGGAAATGGAAAGCAGTATTTAGGAATGGATGAAATTCAAAAAGAAAAAGAACACTACTCAGAGAAACAAGCATCCCATGTCTTTGAGGTCATCCAAGTAAAGTGGAAATGGAAACAAACATCCCATGTCTCTGAGGACTCCCATGAATAATCAGGGACAGATGAAATTCAAAAAGAAAAAGAACACTACTCAGAGAAACAAGCATCCCATGTCTTTGAGGTCATCCAAGTAAAGTGGAAATGGAAACAAACATCCCATGTCTCTGAGGACTCCCATGAATAATCAGGGATAGATGAAATTCAAAAAGAAAAAGAACACTACCCAAAGAAATAGATGTTTGTGAGGTCATCCAAGTAGAATGGAAATGGAAAGCAGTTTTCTTTTGTTTTGGGGTGGCTTTCCTTTTAGCAAGTTCAAATCTTCGTCTTTTAATTTAAGATTGAAAATGTCTTCCTACTACTCCCTGTTTAAGGGTCTCAAGCATTTTGTTTTTGTTTTATATTTTAATGTTTATTAAAAGAGAGTGGGCCCTTGCCTAAGACTTTTAATTTCTCAAATGAAAAGAGGTTTTTTAAATAATTAAATAAGAAATAATATAGATATACAAATTTTTCTATGTCGGATTTTTTTCATTATTAAACTTCTTTTTTGATTCAAAAAAACAAATTTATTTGAACTTCTATTTTGATTGAAAAAAACAAATTTATTTGATTTCGTATGGTACTACATTTTCCCAACTTAAAAAAATATATAACCGATACTTAGATAATTATATTTGAGTAAAGATAAATCTGCCATCTACTAAGCAACGGCTAGCATAAAATAATAAATCAAAAATATTGAAAAGCAAGCTGAGAGTTAGTCTCATGACTTACCCTTCAGTTATACCCATGAACCATCCTGAGCGAGAACATATACTATGAAGGGCCTCCACCCACTCGTCAATCTCTTCCATTGGGTATCTACCTTTAGGGCCATAATGTTTCTCAAATGATTTCTTGTAGGGACTTTTGTCACTTTGAGGAAATCTAGCATGAGATGGCTCCACACGATAAAAGAGAGGAATAATCAAGTCAGAGGTTCTCGATATTGCAGCGGCCTCCTTGAGACACCAACTTGAGTCTGCATAGCCTTCGGAAAGTATAGGAATGTGTATGGCACTGCTCTTGATTTCTTCAAAGAGATAATCAATGAAATTCCCCTTTTCCAATTTTTCACTGTCTACGAAGACATTCAGTCCTGCTGTGGAGAGAGCTGTGAACAGATCCTTAACCAGAGTCTTTCTCACGTCTGGTCCCCTGAAACTCAGAAACACATGATACTTCTTATCTTTTCGCAAGGCAAGTTTAGTTGTGGGAGGCTTGTATTCTTCCATCTTAAAGTTGGATCCAGCAGAAGCAGATGTAGAGGGTGCTGATTCTTCAACCTGTGGGTGCGTGCCGGTGTAAGAAGTAGATGCCATCAAGTTGGATTGGACTGAACACACAAAGAATAGAAGACAGAGGAATGAAAGAAAGGCTTCTTACTGAGGATACGAGGACGGAGAGGGCAAAGTATTTAAAAGAGGAGAGAAGGCAGACAGAGGTAAGTAGTGACAAACACAAGAAGTTCCAAAAGCGTAGGTTGTGCTGTTGATAGCCTGTGATTGCATAGAAAACCGCGTGAAGGAGCGCAGAAGGATGTGAGAGGTGGAGCCCACTCCCACTTTGTAAAGGAAAGCATGTGGTCTGGACAAAGAAGGAATATTGTGCAAGTTGCAATGGTACACCCAGCACAAAAGTCTCCATCTTAGACTCATATGGGTTTACTCCCATGTGGTCTTGAAAGACAGAAAAAGGATATTTCTAAGGGAATTTAAATAATAGATTTTGATATGTTTTGGAGACTTTTGAGGATCTTGATTTTACTTTGATTAAGAAGACTTTAGTGAATTAAGATTTAGAACTTTCTCATTTTTCTCAACTCTTATTGTCAAATATTGAAAAACCCATTTGATGTGCAAATGCTATTTTAGGAAGGTTTTTATGTGGAAAGCATGAGGCTAATTTAGTTGGTATTGATTTGACTACTACGTATCTTGTTTTGAATGTTGTTGTAGTTGAAGAATCAACAAGTTGTGCTATATCAATAGCCTTGAACATTATTGGAGTTAAAGATGGTGTTAGTATTAACATGGAAACTCCCACTCTATAGGGTCTTTAACAAAAGAATCTTAAAAAGAAGAAAAATAATCAAGAGAAAGGGAAGATGAAAAGGGAAACATTAATTGAATCAAGAGAAACAGTAATTGAACATGGGGTAATTCATACTTTAGAATCCCACTTTTCTACTCTTAAAAATTGATTATTATTTGATGGAATGTTAGGGCTTCGAGCAACTTCTCTCATCAAAAGTTATCTAAAATCTCATCTAAATTCATAAACTTGATATTATTTTCCTTCAAGAAACAAAGCCTTTTGTCAAGGAAATATTGGCTATGTCTATTTTTCTTTGGAAAGATAGTGCCAATGTGTGGTTGTGTTAGGCTATGCAGATGGATTAGCTTGATATTTTGACACTCATTAATTTAAACCTTCCTATTGGTTAATGTGTAATAATTATTTATCTTTGGTAATTCTAGTTTTTATTTTGGTAATTAAATTTTACTATCTAGTGTTTTATGCACCAATGGGTTTTCAAGGAAAGTTTTTTTTGTGGTTGCATATTTGGTTTGTTCACTCAGTATTTTCTTCATTCAATTGGATTTTGGTTGGGGATTTTAATGATAGTCTTTCTCTTGAAGAGAAAATTGTGGGCTTGAGCAGACTTGATTCTTCCTTAACTTTGTTTCATGAAAATATTTATTTTCTTAATCTTTTGGATATTAGACCAAGCGAGGCCTTTATACTTGGAATAATAGAAGATCTGGCTTTGCTTTCATTTTAGAGCATCTAGATAGGATTTTTGTCTCAACTGAAAGGATTAGGGATAATAAGATAACTTCATCTAAAGTTTTGTAATGACATGTTTTTATCATTGACCCATTAATTTTTTCATCTCGTTTTTCATCTCCTAAAAGCTACCATTCAAGTTTCAATTAGTGTGCCTTTATCACTAGCAAATTAAGGAGAATATGACAATTTTGTGGTTGAAAGGAAATCCCTCCTTTGGTATTGCAATATATTTCATTTCTGAAAGACTTCAATTTGTTAATTTTAAATTTAAATAATGGAATAAATTTAGTATTGATAATATTTATTGGAAAAAGAGATAGGTGTAAGAATATTGAATGAAATTACTTTTTAGACTAAAGAAATTGGTATGACTAGTAAGGAAATAATACTAGAGGACTTCTCTCTTTCTAAGGATCCCCATGAATTGGAATTATGAGAGGAAATGTTTTGCAAGTAGAAGTACAAGATCACATGGCTCCAAGAGGGAGATCATTAAAAGAAATTTAGTTAATTGAAAGACAAATAAATTTTATTTCCTCTATTATCTCTTGTAAAGGTGTTCAATTGTCTTCATCTTTGAATATTAATGAGAAATTTGTTTCTCATTTCTCTTCCGTGTTTACAAAAATGGCCATAAACTAGGGGATGAGGAAAGGGTTGTTCTAGGTTCCATCCCTTCATTGGTTACTATTGAAATGAATAATAAGCTAATAGAACATATCACTCGTAAGGAATTGGAAAAATATATCTTTCAAATGAAGAAAGGTAAGGTTCCTAGAGTTCAAATGGATTCCTAATTGAGTTGTTCCAAATAAACTAGGGAATTTTAAAGAATGATTTTTTTGATGTGATTTGTGAATTCCAAATCCATAATAAAATTATTAGAGAAATCAATTTTACTTTTTTAGATTTGATTCTTAAGAAACTAGGGGAAAAATATTTCAATTTATTTCACCATATAAAGAGCTAACAAATATTATTTATAAGATCATTACCAAATTAATGACTAATTATTTGAAATGAATTTTAGATTCCTTGTTATCAGCTAGGTAGGAGTGCTTTGTGAAGGGGAATCAAATTCTAGATGGTAGAGTTATTACTTTTGAAACTATCAATTTCATGGATTATTTTAAGAAAAATGTCATATTTATCAAGTTGGACATGTCTAAGGCTTATGATAGAATTGGGTCTTTTCTTGGAAATTATTTATCTAGACTTGGTTTTTTTTCACCATGGATTGAATGGGTTATGAGTTGTCTAACTTTAGCATCCTTTTCAATTTTGATTAATGAAACCTCATCTTTTAATTTTTCTTCTTCAAGAGGATTGAGAAAAGGTGATCCCCTTTTACCACACCTTTTCACTCTTATGGCTAAGGCTAAAGGATTAGGAAAATTATTTATATAGATGAGAATCACACAGAGCATTCAAGCGTAAGGTTTGAAACCCTAGATACTATCTCATGAAAATAAATAGTAATTCATTTTTCACATAAATATATAAATGAATTGAAACATCTTCAACATATACAATTGATATATTATATCTAAGATGTAAAAGTGTTTAATCCCAAATATAATTGAGTACCAAAAATAAAGTACAACATCACACATGAAGTACTATCTAATCAAGTATTATAGAGTACAAGATATAATTTATGCAAGAATATGACTTAAGCTCTCTTGCCCATTTAGTCATAATGATACTAGTAAAGATATAAAAGAAACATAATCACTAGAGTCTTTGACTACTACTAACCCCAATGGTCATCCAAAAACCAAGAGATGATAACATGGCTCAGATTCTTTTCTGCCCAACCATGAAGCTTATGATTCCTCAAAATTATTCCCAACATGAATAATACCCAACTTTGTATGAGAAGCCTAACAACCTAAAAATAGCTAGCAAGATGAAATCTAGTGCAACCTGATATATCTACATGCATAAATTACATATGCATATGTTATGCCCCACTATTAAGATATGACAAAGAGAATAAAATAACATCCATTTATTCCAATGGGACACATAGCTTTGGCCAAAGAAAATAAATTGAAAATGGTAGGTAGATCTAGAAAAGATAATAGTCCCCTTTGTTATCCCCTATTCAACATCGATCTTGGAAGGTAAAGCCAAATCACATATAGAAGAAAACTATTTTCCTTATGAAGACAATATAACATGTATATACCCAATAATCATAAAAATAATTAAACCTTTTCTTTTCATGCAAAATGATTATATGAAGGTATTTTCTTATTTCAATCCTTTCATACACAATGATCGTTAACTGTATAATTGACATGTAGTTTGATTATTGACAAACAATTTGATCTCTAATTAATGATATTTCTTTGTTATATGCAATATTTAATTTATCTGGAATGCTAACTATGCTTCGATGCCATGCAAGTTAAATCCATAACAAACTAGTACATAACATATGATGCATATTTGTACCATTATATTTATATAGTTATGTGTACACACACACACACACACCATTGATATGTTGATTGAAATTAAATAATTAGATCCATAATAATTAAATAATAGTTTCATAGATTGAATTTAACAGTTTTATTGTAGAATCACCACAGTAGAAATTAAAGGTTTACTAGTATTAAATTTATGAAAAATATGGTATATATATATATATATATTATTATTTAAATGTGCTAATATTATAGAATATCATAGTGGTTTTATATCAGCAACAATGAATGCATATATGGTTACAGTCACAAACTATTCACTAATTCAGATATAATAAACTCATAGCATATATGTAAATATATGTATAACTATTATTTATACACTATTCATAAAAAATAATGCACAGGTTTTGTTATGTATGCATAGGTAGAACAATACATATGTTGGCTGAAAAAATAAAATAAATATATGCTATGATACATACAGTAATTTCCTTATGAAAATCCCATGATATAATTACAATATCATTCATCATTTAAACTTACAAATTTAGTTACATTTAAGCCTTTACCATGGATTTGTAAGCCATGTTACAAACATAAATAATAGGGTAATACTTGGTCTTCTGCTCTTCATGCTAAATCCTCAACTCTACTCAAATACTAAGATGCCCATCCTCCTCAATCATTGCCAATAATTATATCAAAACAATTCTCCCTTCTCCTTCATTGAGCTCTCTTTTCATGGTTTTCATACTTCCATGAAAGTGTTCCACTCCAGTTGGTGTATCTCTTTATTTTTAGAACTAAACTTTCCCCTCATGCTAGGATCACATGATTTATCATGCATATCAATTAAATTTAAAAATTATTTTATTTTATTTTTATTTATTTTTAATAGTAAGCTATTTACATATTCATATATATAGAAAATGATATCATTATTATATATATAAATATACAATATATAATAATTGTGATACACACAAACACACACACACACACACACACATATAATTGTATTATTATATATAAATATATAAGTACAAATTATGAGATTTATCATTATCTAATAGTTGAAAATAAATATTTTATTTTCCTAATTAAATTATATTTTTCCAAAAAAAAGACCATCAGAGATGGGTTCTTGTGAAGCACTACTCATAAAACATGGGTCAATGAGTTTGACTAAAAAACCACAAGGTTAAATTTGTTGAACACACCCAAAGACTAAGAGGGATGGGTTGAATTGGTCTATACAATAACTTAAGCCCTTCTAGACCTTGAAGCTTTTAGCTCAATCCAATCAAAACCATAAAACATAACAGTAATAAAGAAGGATATAGTAGTTTGAATCCTTAGCAAATTTAACAACCTTTAAGCAATGCAAGATATAACAATTCTACTTCTAACCAAATCAACAACAGTGAGAAAGAAATAAAGGACACACACATGCACAAGGAGAACACTAGATTTACATGGAAAACCCAACGAGAGAAAACTATGGTGAGACTTAATTCACAATATAAGGCTCACTACCAAA
>VDFB02326409.1:0-47034 GCA_007258455.2 Sequoia sempervirens | reverse complement strand
AATCAACCACAAGAATCCAAACCTTTTCAATAACCATATGGCACAAACGAGCTCCCTTCAATAACAAAACTCAAAATGCCAAAATCCACCACAGTATCCAACGACGGATTCAACCAACAATACAACATGATTGAACATCACAAACTATAACGTTTCAGCCATGAAACTCAACCTAAAGATTGCCAAGAAATTGATGTAAAATAGATTGCTCACTAGATCATTTAAAGTTTGTGTAACAATATTTCAAGGTGACAAAACCCTAGTATTAAAATTCCAACTATAATATAACACTACAATGATCTTATTGAAATTGCTCAATTCACATAATAAATTTAAGGACATAGACATAAATATAAAAGTATCCAATATTTATTTACTAAGAAATTTGCCAAGAGAAAACCATTAAACAATCAAGAACATAATCAACCCACAAAAGGTATTATACTTTGTTTATTTAGTAAAACCTTTCATTTTAACGATAAGATAATATACTTTCTTTCTATTTCAAATAAATCAATTCTTCTAATAACTTAATGTTTCTAACTTCATTATTCGCTATAATCATCTAATTTAACACGGGAGAACATTCTTTTCCTAACTATCATATTAGGCTCTTAAAGTGAGACTTCTTGGATATATTAATCCCCTTTATTGCAATATTCATGATCTCATTATTATACAATGGTTCAGTTCTTCAAGTACATACCTTCAAAATATCTAACACATTTATAACATGACCATTCCAAAACATAACAGGGCTCCAACTTAAATGCTATTAGGAAGTAAGTTCCTTGGTTAATATACAAAACTCCACATATATATATATATATATCCTCCTAAAATCCATGTTCAGTGCCCCTTAATATGAACATTTATATTTCCTTTCACTGCCTATGAATAATAACTATAGGTGTATATGTGTATATATATATGTGTGAGCATAGAAATATTTAGGAATTTCCCAAGGGCACCCAATTTAGGTGATAAACAAATTGTACAGGGAAGAGTGCATGCCTTCCTCGAAAAGAATCGACACCTTACATGGGGATCAATTTTAAATGGCAAGGAGATTGATGTAAGAGAAATTAAAAAGATACCTCGAGGTAGTTGGATTGAAGGCCATAAAATGGTACATGCTTTTGGTAGGGACAGATCATAGTCATGAACATAGGAGATATATGTAAAGTTGGAGAAATTTGCTTGAAAGTTGAAAGCGGCAGGGCATTTTCTAGATTCAAACATTTACTTACTGTTGTGGAAGAGGAAGAATTATTTATATGCCACCATAGTGAGAAGTTGGCAATTGTATTTTTCTTGTTAATTCTACCCCTTTGGAACAACTATTAGAGTGGTTAAGAACCTTCAAGTATGCTTCGATAGCCTTAGTGCAACTAAATTTTATGGCCAATCATTGTTGCAAGAGAAATAGTTCTAGAGATGTGAACCTTTTCCATAAATTTAAACAAGGACAATGTTCTTATGGAGATTGTTGTCGATGTTAAACAAACAATCTGAAAATAGGGTTGCACTATAATGATAAGCACCGCACCAAATACCCAATAACAATTACAGGTCATCCATCATGCACCACAACTATTAAGTTTTTATATGCAAAGGTTACCAAGGTCTGGCTAGATATATATACAAATGCAAATACATAGACAAGACAAGCGAGTAGATCCCAAAGAGCTCAAGAATATGAGATACCTTGGCATACTGATGAGTGCAAGGTATGCTCTAAATGGGTTTTATCACTTATATTAACATTTCTGAGTTTCTATTAGAGAATTTTAACTCAATTTGAATGCATAGAATTCAGATTTGTGCCAACTAGCTTAAGAAACTTTCCTTCCACGTGTTTGTTTTGGGAGATTTCTAAAACAACTCAAAGAAGCGAATGAATTAAGCAAGATAGAATGCATTTGGCAACAATTTATAATGTCAAGGTTGTAGTACGCAATACCTAACGAATACCCAATGTAAAAGAGAAGCATAAAAGAGAGAAAAGTCGGAGCGGTGATTCACGAAATGGCTAAAGCATTTTGGAGAATGACCTCGAGACATTTCAGGGGGGAATTGGTGATACTAAATGAAACAAACTAAAGAAATAGGCCCGAATAATAAAATTGCATGCTGGAAGAACTTTCTTGAGGTACAAGATCTGTTTGAGAGAATGTCTCAGAGAATTTTGATCGCATGGAATGCAATGAATAGTTCACACAGAATGGAATTGTTTAAGGCTTATGTATTTTTAAGAAATTGTGTTCGGCAGGTGTAAGGCTCTGCAACCTCTCCCAGCATCAATACTGCCTCCACCAAAATGGGAGCTTTGGAATAGGGTATCTAGCCTATCTGGAGAAAATGGCCATGATTTCGGACTTAAGACAACTCCTAGAATCTTACAAGGATAAGAAAAAAAAAATGATTCATGATCAATCTTTAGAGGATATAGATGAAAGCAGATACTTTATTCAAAAATCAATACAGTTCGATTATGCAGTATCTACTCATACTTAGAAAGCCGTTGCAAGGACAAATCATACACCTCCAAATTGATATCAGTCTAGAATCAGTAAGGGACTCAACAATTAAAAATCAACCACAAAAGGCAGATAGAGATTATCATTTGAAAGAAAGAAAACAAAATAGTATTCTGAGAGTAGAAGTGTGTGATGAATAAAATGAGAATAAGATACCTCATCGCTTCCTTTTGAAATTGATTGATCGAACAATAGTGTCGTTACTCAATGCATGGCATAGTTGTGTCTATATCGAGATCGGCCATGGTATCCATGATGAAGCTTCTTCTCCTTCTTTCCCTCTCTGAAACTGACTTTCCCATCTATAAAAATCACTTGCCAGCCATCCAACCCCCCAACAATTTTTTAACTCCTCTGCTTGCCAAGAATAACTCCCATAACCATTTTCAATGAATCTTTATTTATGGACTGCATTTATGCTAAGCGGTTACAAAACCTTGCATGCGATAGCCTATTTTAAACCTTAACTTCATTACATTCTATTTATCATATAATTATTTATTGCTTCCACTACTTCTACGTTTCTCTCCATTGAGAGTGTAACTGTCATGAACTTCATTTTTACGCCGAAGGCGTGTCCTATTTGAGAATAGCCGGCTAACTCTGTCCATCCACGGTGCACGTTAGTCCAGAGAGGATGCAATACGGTTGAACCGTCTGTAGCCGTCGATCAGCTTCTAGCTTTTATTCCCTTATTTTCGGAAACGCAATGGTTAAATCTAGCGCCTACGCGGATAACGATTCATTACGCCATAAGGCATTCATTGCTGCGGAATTTTTTCGGTGTCCACAGAAACACCGAATGCCACGGATGGAGACGGTGACAAAGCGTTGGGTTTAAAAACATATATAAAAACGTATTGCCCTCTATAATACCTGAAGCAATCTCCACTTCTCCAGTTCATATAGTCATTTTATCCTCCAATGGTAGGCAATGAATGCCAGGCAGAGGAATGCGCAGAAAATCTTCTCTGCATGTGCCAAAATGGGAGCTTTGGAACAGGGTATGGACATCGATCAAAGAATCATGGAATGGGGATTTTTTCAGACTCTCACTGCCTATATAAAAATGGGGGCTTTGGAACAGGGTATGGACATCCATCAAAGCACAGAGGAATTTTGTCAGATGTAGTTGCAACTGCCCTGGTGTTTGACAAGATGCCTCAAAGAGATGTGGTATCGTGGACTACAATGATAATGAGTGTAGAATATGCACAAAATGGATTTGCTGAAAAGGCTTTAGAAATTTCCAAGCAAATGCAATTGTCAAGTTTAAAGCTAAATTTCACAACCTTTGCTAGCATCCTCCCTGCCCATGCCAAAATGGGAGCTTCAGAATAGTATGAACATCCAGCGAAGCGTAAAGGATAAAGGAACTTAGATATTATAGTCGCAACTGCCCTAGTAGACATGCATGATTACTTACATCCTTCTGAATAGTAAAATTTGGTAAAATCAGCAATAATGTATTACAATCAAACACAAAAATTAGGTTTTTTTGTTTTCTCACTTGAAAATGCTTGAGTTGTTTTTTTCAGCATAGTTGGAAATGATTTGGTAGACATGTATGCAAAATGTGGAAGTATAGAAAAGGCATGTGAACTGTTTGAAAGAGCTTTAGAAACTTTCAAGCAAATGCAACTAGCAGGTGTAAAGCCAGACTCCACAATTTTTGTCAGCATTCTTCATACCTGTGTCAAAATAGGAGCATTGTAATAGGATATGGACATCCATCAAACCATAAAGAATAGAGGAATTTTATCGGATGTTATAGTTGCAACTGCCCTGGTGGACATGTATGCATAATGTGTTAGCATAGAAAAGGCACATGGACTGTTTGACAAAATCCCCAAAGAGATATCATCTCATGGAATGCAATGATTGCAAGATATGCACAACATGGATTTTGTAAGGATGATCTCGAAATCTTTGAATTGATGCACTTTGGAACATGTCCTACCATTGCCCTTGTCATTACAAATATCTCTAATCTATTTCTCTAGACTTGGATGCAAATTCTCTATCTTGTTCCCTTCAGTAATAATCTCACACGAAGCATTCCTTCAGCTTGGGGAAATTATTTGGTCTAAAGAATTTGGATTTGGGCAATAATATATAGTGTCTCCCTTTTGATTATTTTACAGGGCATAATATCCAATACAATCATGCCAAACCTACACTCCCAATTTCTATTAATAAATCACAAAAGTCACACAAATTATACAAGTCATCACATGCAACTAGATGTCTTTGTTTTCATGGAATGTGATGAAAAAATATTAAAACTCACTAGAAATCAATAGGCAATCAAACAAAATAATAGGTAGAATCAACTTTGTTTGAACCATTGTTCTCACAAAATGCCTCACTAATAAGCGGGACCACAAAATGGAATTTAAAACAAAAGGTATTTAAAATGTTTAACAGAATGCCTCAAACAAATGTTGCCTCATGACCTATCATAATTGTTAAAAAAATTCTAAAAACTTCCAAGAAAATGAAATTCATAGGTCTAAAGCCAAATCTCATAAATTTTCTCAGCATTCTACCCACGTGCCAAAAATGGGAGCTTTGGAATAGGGTATGGACATTTATGGAAGAATAAACTACATTTTTTTACAACTAGACATTATGTTGTCCCCATATGTAAGCTCAAATAGTCTAGTTTTAGCAAGTAATTACATGTGAGATTTGTGTTGTATGTTGGTGTGTTGTGTGGTTTGAATAATTTTTGCCTCTTTATATGAACTCCTATTGGCTGGTGTTGTTGACGCCATAACATTTAATAGTTAAATTAATTTCAAAGTTGCCAAATATTTAGACTACAAACCCATAAAGACAGACTTAACAAGGGAATGTTATAATGACAAAATAACGATGCCAAACAAAATGAACCTATACATGTAGATATTAATGGTAAAGGAGCTTGATTATTTTCCTTATTCAAAGGTTTAGTTTCAATCTTGTAAATGGATGTATATTTAACAAGGGAATGTTATAATGACAAAATAACGATGCCAAACAAAATGAACCTATACATGTAGATATTAATGGTAAAGGAGCTTGATTATTTTCCTTATTCAAAGGTTTAGTTTCAATCTTGTAAATGGATGTATATTAAAATTTTCACTGAGACCTTCATTACACAAACACACACACATACACTCCATGTTTCTCCCTCTCCATCTCTCTCTTTATCTTTATCTCATAATACACACACTCCCTATTTCTCCCTCCATATCTCTATCTCTCCCCCCCACTCTCTCTCTTATTCACTCCCTCTCCCTCTATCTATCCTACTCAATATATCCCTCTCTACCTCTATATATCACTTGGACTCTCTCTGTCTATATATATATCCATCTCCCTCCTCTCTCTTTCTTATTCACTCCATCTCCCTCTCCATCTCTCCTACTCAATATCTCTATCTCTCTATCTCCCTCCCATTCCTCTCTATCTCTTTCTATGCATATCTTTCTCTATCTGCATCTCCTTATCTCCCTATATATATATATATATATATATATATATATATATATATATCTTTCTCTCTCTCTCTCGTCTCTCTCCCTCCCCTACCTTGTTGGCCCCAATTTGTCATTGCGGAACAAAAGATCGATCTATCAACATCCGATACAAATAGTAGAGACATACCCCTCTCTCCTCTATCTCTTTATCTCTCCTTATCTCCATACCCATCATCTTCTCTGTCTCTATCTCCATCTCTATCACTATCTTCCTCTCTATCTCTATCCCCTAGCTCTATCTGCTTATCCCTCTCTCTATCTCTCTCTTCCCCCATATCTCTCCCTCTTTTGATCCATATCCCTCTCTCTTTCTATCCCTATCCATCTCTCTCCTTCCCTCTCTCCATATTGTAAACATAACATGAGCCTATTGGTAATGGAGACTGACTATATTCTCGGTTTAAACATTTTATTTCACTCATGTTTAGATCCATAAAAGTGGATGCATACTTGATTTGAAGCTATCACTTCTCTGTTGAGACCCTTTTTGCACAAACAACATCATTTGATAAATTGTCTACCAATTGACTTCATATACTAAACAAATTTATGCCCCAAAAAAAAAAGACTTTTTTTCTAAATGACCTTCCACACCTCTTCGGCGTACCCATTGCACACCAAGGTGCCATTGCTAGTCTTTAACCACTAGCAATAGTTTTCACCGAGTTGACTTGAAATCGTTGTTTTCATTAATTCTTTTACTTAATGCAATATAGCAATTTAAATTACAATTATTTTACCACTTATTATTTATAGTTTTATTTCATTTAATTTGTTACAAACAAGCAATATTGTAAAGCCCATTAAATTTGAACACTCTAAAACACAATCAATCAAACGTCATAAAAGGACCAATCATGGAGGGGCATCACACACTCCCTCCCTCTCTCCCTCTCCATCCCTCTCCCTCCCTCTCTCCCACTCTATAAACCCTATCCCGCTCTATAAATCCTAAAAGGGAGATGGAGACTTCAAAGGGATACTATGTATTGAATATATTATATAATATATAGTATATTTATATTTAATAAATTTATAATAGGAAAAACAGATATCCGTTCCATATCTGTTATTAATTCCATTGGATATTGATGCCTCATGAAAAATTAATATGGTGTTGCATAACGAATATCCGTTTTGAGCGGATATTTGTTTTGTTGTCTTGTTTTCAAATGGAGACAATGTATTAAATATAATATTACAGATTACATATTATATAATTTATATAATAAAATATATTATATAATATATATTATATATATTATATATTATATATATTATATATTATATATTATATATTATATATAATATAATATATAATATAATATTATATATTATATTATATATTATATAATATAATATATATATATATATTTTATTATATAATTTATATAATAAAATATATTATATAATACATTATATAATATATGATATATATATATATAATATAATAGATATTTGTTTTTACTCCATTTAATTTAAGCCACATGAGAATATAATATAGTTTTACAAAATGGATATCCGTTTCGTTGAGGACTTTATAACGCAAATTCTTCCTCATTTTTATGAACCAGCCTTATTTTGGTTATACAACAATAGAGCAACGACCTTCAACAACCTCTAGGGATCTTGTTTTTGCATTTTTAAATTTTTTTTTGCTAATTAGTGATAAATTTAAGATTTTTTTTGCATTCTTTGTAGATTTTTTAATTTTTTCATTTCTATCTAAAGTTACAAAAAAATATGAAACCCTAGTTATGGAAAACAAAAAAAATATCAAACAAAAAAATGGAACCTTCATTACTAGAAAAAAAACATAAAATTGAACCTAACATTGTTGGATTGGTTCCTAATTATGGTTTTGGTGGTGTATCTTCGTGGTATGAGGATCATGGTTTTACTTTTCCTTTTGGGAGCTCTTGTTATATTTGAGTTCTTTGATTATGTGAGGGCCTTTGGTTGATCTTCATGAGGAGATTGTTTATCATGATGTCATGGATAGCTTGATTACACTTTTTAGTGGGAGCTTTTGACAATGATGGTTTTGGCGGTGATGGATATGTTTATAATGATTTGGCGGTTGTAGGTATCTTCTTGGCTTAGATATTTTGGTTCTATTTTTATGTTACTGACATTTCAGTTGTGTGTGTAGACCTGGATGATCTTCATGGAGAGGATGGTTGTCACGATGCCATGTGTGACTTGGTACCACGGTTCAGTGGGAGTTGTTGGCAGTGACGTGGATGCATCATTGGTAAGGTTATCTTCATTTGATTGGAGATATGGTTTCTTGGTTTAGAGTGTATTTGTTATAATGTCATGTTATACTCTTGATACTAGTTTAGAGTTTGGCATATTACATGGTTCTCTTGAGACTAGGATGTATAAGTATGTTATGGTGCATGTGATCTCCTAAGAGGAGATGGTTTTGTTAGATCATGGATGTCATGTTTATGTTCCTGATTCATGATTGGAGCTTTGACAATGATCTTGTGTAGTTCTCTTAAGTTTTGGGTACATTAATCATTTGCTTGATTACTTCATGAAAGTGTTGTGTTGCATTTGGAGTTTGGCATGGATTGGTTGGTTACATGTCCTCATGGATACTTGGAGAAATAGGTGAGGCTGGAGTTCTCTTATGGTAAGAGACATTTGTTGGAATGGTTACTTGTAAGAATTTTTTTTTCAATAGAAAAGACCGAGGAGCCTACACCTTGGTTGAATGTGAATTCAACACACTCGGTGGTTTAGCATGCCTCTAAAGAGGTGGTTTGGATATAGAGGCTTGGGAAAGGTATTGGTTTGGTTGATAATGGGAAGGTATTAATTGAGAAAGTTAACACTTTAATTAATGTTATAGATTATCTTATGAAACCATAGAGATAAGTTCTCTTGGTTTTAATCATTTGCTTGGAAGCTTCATGATTATGCAGGTTGCATTTGAAGTTAGCGTGGTTTGATTAGTTGGTGGAAGAAGGCCATTGGCTTTGAGTCTTGTACTTGTTTTATTATTCATTGTTTAGAATAATTACAATGTATAATGTCAAGTGGGAGAATGTTGGAAATAGGTTGCCATAATTGCAAATCCTAAACATTAATTATTTCATGTATCTCCTAGATTCTTGGAATGTGTTCAACAACACTAAGATTAGGATGGGATTAATTATTTGGATGAAATAAATCATAAAATTGACATTTGTAGTTATTCCTAAATAATAGGAGCATGTGGGTGCACACATGGTAAGGTGACACACCTTGAGTTCAGTTAACTATTCAGAGTAAGAGATAACACTTTTGAATGCATGTAAAGATCCTAAGAGTTAGGATTTGATGTTTGCATGCTTGAAGTTCAGTTCAATTCAATTCAGATTAGTTCAGTTCAGTTTTGTTTTGTTCAGTTCAGTTCAGTTCAGTTATGGTTCAGTTATCTTTAGTTGCATGCATGTTGGTTATTTTGAGTTGCATGTAGTTTCAGTTAACTTGGAATGCATGGCTAATAACTTGAGTTGTATGACAGATAACAGGGACTACCTCCAGTTAACAGGGGATGACCATTCTTGCATGAATGGTGTTGAGTAAATGTTTCAGTTAACTATAAATCACTTGGAGCCAACTTGGGCGCCCAAGATGCTTTATTGGATTTACCTCTCATGCATGATAAGATATTTTTGAAGGCTCATTTAAGTAGGATTACTTAAGGGCACCAACTTTGAGGAAGAGCTTTGGAATTATCACTGAAGTGAAGGAGAACAAATGTAGCTTCAGTTTAGGACACCCAAATGGATGAAGCACATGTTTTAGCATTGTTATTCACAAGATAACTCTATTTGCATGAGATATGGCATACCTTTTAGGGATATGGTTTGTGCATTGTAATTGTAACTCATGTTGAGTTTACAAAGCTGATTAAAGCCTATTTATCTCAAGCAAGTTGAATAGAGTTATGAGAGTTTTTTTATTGCAGGTTGTGAAGAAGATTGGTGAAGGCAGAAGAAGCATTCTCAAGCAAGAATTGGATCTATTGTAATTCAGAGATTGAATAATAGAATAATTCTTGGTGGATTTTTTTCCCGAAAGGGTTTCTCCACAGTATATCTTGTGTGATCTTTCTAATATCCTGTCTAGTTCTTCTATCAACTTCTCTCTACATTCTACAACAGTAAAATGGATTAATCAAGATAATCACCCATAAAGAATATATGTAACAAAGAAAGAGCTTACTTAGATCAGCAATATTAAAGTTTTACAGAGTATTAAGCTAAGAAAACACCTCATTTTTCAACAAACATACTAAACAAACATAAAATAGAACTTTCATTACCCCCTTTCTCCATTTTTTTAAACTGTTTTACATTCTTGTCTATTTTTCATTATTCTTTATCACTTATTTTCATGTTTCTTAAATTCTTGCTTTGTTTCTTATTTTTAAGTTAGTATTTCTTTGCTAAACAATTTTTTTTTTAATTTTTTAATTGTTTTGACTCTCCTCAACTCTCAAAATAGAAAGGATCCTTGTTGGAAGTGCTCTAAATTTCCAATTCTTAGTGAATCTAGATCCATTGTTAGTACTGACCAGACAAAACTTGTCCTTGCAACCATAGGGAAATGGGAAAAGTGAATGGGTAATAATTGGTGTGCTATGTAGGAGGCTATTATATTGAATCATATACAAATGATAGCCTCCCGCACAACCCATCGATTATTACTCATTAACTTTGACCATTTCCCTATGGCTGCAGGGACAAGTTTTGTTTAACCATTACTAACTATGCATACAGATTCACTTAGTATTGGAAATTTGGAGTGTAACACTTCCACCTTTGTTGAATCAATTTGGAGCTTAACACTTCCACATTACAGCGAGGTAAAAATTTATTTTATTTTTAAATGAGATTTCACATCACTTTAACAATTATTTGTTTTCCATTTACATGCCTTGGATATAAATGAGTTTTACACATTTTTTCATTTGTATTCAATTAAGTCATTTATATTGAATGGTTAAAGGGGATTTTAAACATGTATCTTACATTTTTAAATTACAAATTTAATGCAGGTTCACTTATATCTAAATCATGGATCCACACCCTCTAGCTCCAACCACTCCACCTCCACCCACTCCACCTCCACCACCTGCACCCGATGGTGCTCGCTTTCAAGAACAAGTCGATGTGAATGTTAGAACCATTTAGGATCAAGTTAACGCTATTCAAAATGAAGAATGTGTTCACTCATTATTGAGGTGTTTTGCATAAAAATGCAAACTGTTGTTGATGCATGTAGGTCCATGGAAGTGGACTTAGACGAGCATCAACGATGGCTAGAGGAAAGGAGACAATCCCAATTTGAAGAGGAAAAAACAAAGAAATGAATAGATGCAACTGAGAGCCGCAAAACATTATTAAGGCAATGATCTTATATTTATAAAAAATTGATCTTGCATGGATATTTTATAAAGAATTTTATTGGATGGATATTTTATAAAGAATTTTGTTGGATGGATATTTTATAAAGAATTTGGTTGGATGGATATTTTAATGTTGAATTTATGAATATTTAATAGTATAATGATGAGACAAAAATTCAGTAATAAATATTAAATAATCTATTAATTTAGTGTTTGTTAATGTATATAGTGTGCATATATAATGTTTATTCATGCATCATGGTTGACTGATGACTTATTTGTTGATCATATAATCATTGTATAGATTTCACATGAACAATCTAATTGACATGTATCTTGATGTCTTCTAAGGATTTTGTTTGAAAGTTGCATAATGTTCTTGTTTATGTACCATGATTGGAAGATAGTGATTCTTATTCATGATGATTTTATGGTCTTTTACATGAATGACATAATGACATGTTATTAAACTTGAAGGTTTTAATGGAATGAATGTTGAATTGAGTTGTACTAGTTTTGTTTTCAATGGTTGTATCACTTCTTATTCTAGAGCCCATCCCAACACGAGAAAACACTCTTCCTCTCAACTCTCTCTCTCCCTCTCCCTCTCCCTCTCCCTCTCTTTCCCTCTCTCCCTCTCTCTCCCTCTCTCTCTGTCTCTTTGTCCCTCTCTCCGTCTCAACTCTCCATCTGTCTCTCCCTCTCACTCTCAAGTCTCTCGCACCCCTCTCTCTCTCTCAAGTCTCTTAGAGCTTCCTCTCTCCCTCCCTCTCTCCCTCTCAAGTCTCTCTCTTGGACTCTCTCCCTCTCTCTCTCCCTCTCAAGTCTCTTTCTCTCTCCCTCTCTCTCAAGTCCCTCCCACTTCCTCTCTCTCTTTCTTGTGAATTGGTTGCACATCAATAAATATATAATATATACTATGTATTAAATATATTATATAATACATATAATATATATTACATAATATTAATATAATATATAATATTTCATATATATACTATATGCTATATATAATAATTAATATGTATACTATATATAATATATAGTATACTATATAGAAAATATGTACTATATAGTATAATATAATAATATAATATATATATTATATATTAATATATATAACATAATATTATATATTATAATAATATATGTACTATATAGTACACAATATAATATATAATATAATAATACATAATATATAATATACTATATAATATATTATATATAATACATAATGTTATATATTTATGTATTATAAATACATAATACATATATATAATACATATTATATAATATTATGTATTATAAATAATATAAAAATATATAATTAACGGATATTCATCTAATAATGGATATCCGTTTTGAAAAACAAAATGGATATCCATTTAGGATTTGGTTTGGGATTTCCTAACCTCGAAAGTCAACCCAAAAAACATGTTTTTGAAAATTTGTTTAGTTTTCCAAAGTTCGCCCTTGCAGCTAACGACTTTTTTTTTACCTGAATTTCATCAAACGAAAAGGGTTTATCAAAAAAATTGTCAGCTTTCAACCAATATAAATTTTCCTTATTTTGAATTAAATAAATAATTATTATTGATTTTCTACCTACATTATGTCTAAAGTCTTGATTGATAGGCTGAATGAAAAACTCCTATAACTTTCAAACTACTTGACATTTTTCAAATCTACAAAATGCACCACATTCTATGCTTCACACATTATAGGATTAAAAAAATTGAATTTCATAATTTTTTGACCAAGTTATGGTGGTCAGACACAAATGTTTTAATAATTCTGAAAATTTCTAGTAAAATAATCATAACTAATTATTTACGTAGAAAAAAATTACAAAAAAAATCTGGCACATTCGAACATGTGTCCTCTACTTATGTTTTAAAATTTAGAAAAAATATTATGTTTTTCTTGTACTTAGGGTGGTCAGACACACACCTGCTTCTTATCTTTTTCCTGAAAATTTAGTACCACTGCATTGAAATTTCAATTTTTCTCAAAACAAATTTACTTTTTTCCAAAAAAGGACTAGTAGCCTAGAAACTAAATTCAATTTTCTACAACTTTTGTTCTTACATATTTTTCAAATTATGTTAAAAACCTATTCAAATTTTTATTTCAAGTTGCCTAACTTTGATTTTCTGAATTTTCATCGCCACTTAGAGGCCTAGTTTGGCCCCCCATGATCCTGCACATACCCGAAACCCAATGGGAAAAACTCTTAACCAAAAGGTACAATATTGATATCCATCACAAATCCAATCAATCTCCATCCACATAAAGTAAAACAAGCGAAGCCATACAATCCCTTGCATAATGAGACAGTCTACTACAAAGAAGCATTGAAAGTACACTTGTGGAGTAACACTAGAATACTTAATTTGAAAAGAAAGGAAAGATAATCTATTTTCTAAAAACCATATTAGATTCACTGAATGACTCAGGTTGGAATCATGATAAAGCAACAACAAACCCAATGCCAAAGAACACTTGAAAACTCATAAACTGGAACAAGTCTAGAATCTATGAAGCAAAAGTTGATTGAAAAATGATATGGAATGGAAATGATGTGTAGAAATAAAAAAGAAAATGAAAACCTAATGCATGCACTAATTAATAATCACATTTGCCTCCATGATTTATGCCTTGCAATATAAAATGAAGTTGCACTCAAATTAACCTCTGCTTTGATAACATGTGAGAATTTTTAGAATATTGGTTGAGTTACAAATTACAAAATTGCAAAAATTGAGATTAAAGACAAACTCTAAATAATTGCCTTCTATTAGTTAACTTGATATTTTTTTAAGAATGAGTACAATATATATAGCAAGAGATGATCCATCTAGAATGGAAACTTTCAACTAGAAAATAGGCATGCAACTCCATGAAGATTGCACAATTAATCAAGCATTATCCTAAAAATCTAACAACTAGCAAATTTATCTATAGGAATATTTTAGGCAGAATATTCTACACTAAGACCCCCCCTTAAGTGTATCTAGGTGAAAAAGAGATATGCAAAAAATGCAAGGATTGAAAATATGAATGGGTCTCAGCTACAAGGCCATGTTAGTATAGTGTAGAAAATTGTGCACTCTTTAAGAAAGGAAATTTCACACTTAATTTGGACCTATTTTGGCACCCTTGCATTAATTCCCCTCTAAAAATCACCATTTATAGGCCCCTAGGACCCATTGTTTTGGATCTCGAGGATCATTTCACTCAAAAATCATATAAAATCACATAAAGTCACTTAAATCCCAAAAAATCCTAAAAAACCACCTCAAAAATATAAGCTGGGACTCATTTTCCACCTTGGGTGAATGAGCCCCATTTGGGATCTTTTTCAAATTTGAGTGGGAATTCATCAATTTAATTCATGTTTTTGGTAAATGTCGGCCTTTGAGATCTAAATAACGGTCAATTAGGCATGATAATGCCTATAAAATCAAGTTTCTAATTCATTTTCATCTTGTCTAAGCACTTTGAGCAAGAATCAAACATCAAGAGTCTTCAAGCAATCTTTCACAAGAGCATTCTAATTCCAAAAGCAAGCAAAGTTGAAGCATTGGAGCAACATTAGAGTATTTTGTAGATCTTCAAGCTCACTTTCTATCAAGTTCTAGCATTTTCAAAGGTTGATCATGGATTCCTATGGTGAATCATGATGGATTCTAGGGTGGAGAGATGCAACTAGCCATCAAGCCAATCCTAAAGACTTGTTTCCTAAGTGATTCCATCTTCCATTGTCACTCTACATTCAGTCTAAGGAAGGTACAAGCATCATTAGAATTCACTTGAGGTGATTGAATATCATCACAAGTGAGTTGTTCATCTTTGCATTTCCATTGTTGCATCATATTCTTGCACATTAGAATAGGATTGCATCATGTCTTAGATTTCCTAGTCTTTAACACACTTAAGGCTAGGGTTTTATGAACATTTCATCATTTTTATCAAGGTTTTATTACCAAACTAGGGGTTTTTCCCAGAGGAAAACTCCCCATTAGTAAATACTTTTGAATTCTATTTTGTAGGTGTTTTTCACAGATTTGGACCCAAAATTCAGATTGGAAGAAAAGGACAGGTGATAGAGTGCAGATTAGAACCTTTAGTTTTCAGAAAAGTGAAATGGGACTGATTTTCCAAGAGTGGAAAATGAGTCCCACTATATCTTTCTATCAAATCTATTTGAAAATTATGATACCCTTTTTCCCAAAATAGACTCTCGTGCAGAAACCAATAACTGGGACTAATTCACCCAAGTTGGCGAATGAGTCCCAATAGCATAAAAAGTCCAAATTTCCATAATTTTAGAGCTATTTCCAATCTCTTCAAGGTTTCTAGGTGCACACCATTTGCATTCTTTCTTTTTTGTTATGTTTTGTTTACATTTTTAGAGCATTTTTTAGGTCATTTAGCATTTGTTTGCATATCACACTGTGTTTTCAAACATTTTATTTTCCAAGTTTACTTGGTGGTGAACCCCTCCATTAGTCACTGTTCAATCCCTAGAACCTTCCCTTTTCCAAATTTCAATCTCCTTTGCATTGAAATCTCAAGGGTTTGTTCTTGAGTGAAGTGGTCAGAAAATAGGTCTTTCTCCTTTTAGGTCCAAAACCCTAGAAGTGAATGAAAGCTCCCCCAACCTATTTTTCTTCATTTCAATTAGGTGCCCAATTACAAAGAGGAAAGGAGAAACCTGGTGGGAAAAACTCCTAAGGTCAGAAGATACAATATTGATATCCATCACAAATCCAATCAATCTCCACCCATATAAAGGATGAGAAGTGAAGCCATACAACCCCTTGTATAATGAGACAATCTACTACAAAGAATCACTGAAAGAACACTTGTGGTGTAACACTAGAATCCTTAATTTGAAAAGAAATGAAATATAATATATTTTCTAGAAACCATATTAGAGTCACTAAATAACTCAGGTTGGAATAATGATAAAGCAACAACAAACCCGATGCCAAAGAACACTTGAAAACTCATAAATTGGCACAGGCTTGGAATCTATGAAGCAAAAGCTGATTGAAAAATGATCTGGAATGGAAATTATGTGTAGAAATCAAAATAAATGCAAACCTAATGCATGTAAAAAGGAAATAGCGCATGCACTAATCAATATTTACATCTACCTCCATGATTTATGCCCTGCAATATAAAATGAATTTGCCCTCAAACTAACCTCTGCTTTAATACAATGTGAGAATTTATGGAATACTGGTTGAGTTACAAATTACAAAATTGCAAAAATTTAGATTAAAGAAAAACTCTAAATAATTTCCTTCTATTAATTAACTTGATAATTTCTTAAGAATGAGTACAATATATATAGCAAGAGATGAGCCATCTAGAATGGCAACTGTCAACTAGAAAATAGGCATGAAAATCCATGCAAGATTGCACAACTAAGAAATCATTATCCTAAAATTCTAACAACTAGCAAAATTATCTAGAGGAATATTTTAGGCAAAATATTCTATAGTAACAAGAGTTAATGAAAATTCATAAGTTTTTCTCAGTCTTCATCCCACATTACAAATCCTATGTGTAAGGTTTCACAAATTCCAAGATGGGGGGAAGCACTAGAAGAGTGGAGGATTCTTCTAATACAACATTGAATAAAGGTTAGTACTCTAGCATAGTTTATTACAACAAGGGTAGTGGTTGGAAGATAACTAGTCTATCTAGAAATGTATCAAGGAATGTTGAAGGTGATGGAAAATGCAACTTTCTTAAGTGAGCAGAATCAAAAGAATTTGTTGGAGACAAACTTATAAGCTAAAAATTAAAGGGTTAGAACTCTCTTTCACTAACCTTGTGATTAGTGCCATCAAGACATTATCTGAACTGCTTGTGAAGCACAAATCACAAAGTTCAGTTTATGGGAGACACAAAAATTCCACCGTGCTCAAGAATGATGCACATGTTAGTCACAATTCAAAATGCCTTACAAAAAAAATGAAAGAGTCTCAGATATCTTCCATTGTCACAGTTGTAGATAAAGACCTGAAAGAAAGCAAAAAGGTTCCTTATTTTGCATTAGCTCCTAATGGTAGGTGAGGGAGTCATAGAACAACAAAGTTTTCTAGTTTTTGAGATAACATTGTGAACTCCATAAGTATTGAGAAGATGTTTTCTACTTTAGTATCATCTTGCAATGTACAAGATACAAGTGCATGGAATGGTTCAGTTGGCATCAAGTCATTGATAGGTCTAGGACACTGGAAATTTTATTGAGGAAACTGTTTGAGTTAATGCAAACCTTAGACATTTTGAGTTGACAATGATCACAGGAAAGAGCAGGATGAATACTGCAAAGGTGGAAAATGATAAAGAGGGAGATGCCTATGATTTTAGCAAAAAGAAGCATTGCATAGAGAAATACAACAATATATGATAGATATATAATGACAAAGATGAACAATAGTGTTTATAATAGCATGTCAAAAGGTAAATCTATGATGAGTTTTTTTAAGATTATAGGTAAGGGTAAACAATAAAGTGTGGAGTGCCATGATAGAGAAATGATAACCTACAAGTTGAATAAGGACAAAGGAGACAATGGTATCACAATGGAAAGATAACAACTTTTGAGAGTTTCTATGGGTAGTAACTCAAGCTAAGATAGATAGTTTGTGGTGTCTAGATTTATGACTAGTTAAGGGAAACAAATTCCAACACAAAGGATGTGATTATGAGGAGAGAAAGTTTGCATACAATCCCATATAAATGAAAATCAATAAGGAGGAGGGTTTTTGTCATGAAGGCACTGATATTTTCAATCATAACATGAACACAATGCACAGAATGGATGGCAATGGGTAGAGACATTAAAAAACAAGAGTCTTTTGTGATGAAGTATGCAAATTATATTAAGATTCATGAAGCACCCTGATATTTCAAAGATATTGTCAAGGAGTATATTGCAAATCATGCCATGCCAAGCACAGGAGGAGAGTCAATAATGCATAGGGATATGTGATGAAGACAGTCAAGGGAAGTCCAAGGAAAATCAAGTCTATGAGCATAATCTTCAACCAAGTTAAAAGGGTAGTCCTATGGTTCATTACAAGGTGTCATTATGAGGATAGTCCCAAGGGAAGCATCAAGATGCAGAACCATGGTAAAGGAAATAATAAAGAGTTGTAATGACTTATTCAAATCGAAGGAATAAAAATAGAGTTTTGTTGATGAATGAGTATTGCAAGAACCTTTTAAAGTATATTATTTTTTCAAGAAAAGGAAATCAAATAAGCCAAAAATTGTGAGCAGACTAGCTGAGAAAGCAATGAACTTGCAACCCCTATGGTTCCTACAAAATGAAATGGAGGTGTTAATGAGGAGTGACTATCAAAATTTTGATAGTGTCATCACAGTCAAAAGGTTTGTATATCCAGTATGAAAAGGACAGTCATAATACTATCATGTAAGCCAAAGCTAATGGTAGTCAAACAGATATAGTGGCCAATTACAGTCATTTTAAATGAAAATTCATGATTGACTTGGATAGGCCCATCATGATAAGATAGTTTTCCAAGCCAAGACACAAGGCAGTATACTAATCTCAGAGATAATAGGTTTCCATAGATAATATAATGCATGATGATAAAGGCATTAAATCATAGTCTCAAGGGAATGTTTCAAGGAAAGTCAAAAATAATGCACAGTCCACCAAAAAGAAATGCACAATATAGTGCCAACAGGTGTGATAGTGATGTGAAGGAAAGCATAAAATCCAAAGTATAGGTGTAAGCACAAGGTGTGAAATGGAAAATGAGGGACAGTCTAATAAAGGTTGGAAGCATAGTGAACTTTCATGTAATGAATCAAATCCTATCATGTTGAAACATGGAGTTGCATTCTATGAACAACAAGATTTCTCTATTTTTAAAAATCATTCAGGTTTTTAATCTTTTAAGGTGGAGTTGTAGTGTCATCAAAGGAAAATGTGGATGTAACTCACATGGGTGTAGTGGTAATTATGCTATTATTCAAAGACATGTGAAAACTATTAATAAGTGGATGTCAATGTGTAATGGGATAGTTCTCTTCAAGGGTTAGTGACTGTAGAAAGAATAGTGATGGAAGCTCAAGCTACAAAGGCACAGGGTAGTCAACATTAAGGATAGTGGGAGAAAGTTATAGTTAGAAACAGGGTGTATTCATGTTGAAGTGGGAAATGATGAAGAAACAACCCCTAGATGGATGGAAAATAAGTATCATGACACTTTATGAAAAGACAACCTACAACCTTTAAGACTATGTTTGAGGTATGACAGGGAAGCCTATAGAATTTTAATGGTGAGTTGGAAAAACAACAATCTTCTAAGTAAGGGTATAGAAGGACAGTAACCAGTCCACATTACTAAGGCAAGAAAAAGTCCATTGAAAAAGGTCAAATCCAAATGGTTAAGCACAATTATCATGCTATAAGGTAGTCATCAAATGTATTGAGCACCTTTAAAAGAATAGGTAACAGCTCTCTTTTTTTTTTTTATAATGAGGGTAACAATGAGATGAAGGGGTAGATATTTGGGTGGCTATACAAGGTCAAAGAAAGGTTAAGGCAGTGCTAATGGAAAAAGGGATTCAAGTGATAATACTTTGTTATGACATTACAGTCAAATCAAGTATGGCAGATAATAAATAATAACAATATCCCCTGTTCAAGAGAGGAAAGAGTCAAGAAGGCATGGGACAAAGAGATTTTAATGAATGGAACATGTGTCAGAATTAACCTTGAAGTTCTCCTACGCCTCTAAAAGGTTGTTGATTTTTCCAAAGGTTTAACACATGTCCTATTATCATGCACAATGTAGTTGACATAATTTGGAGGTTGGTCATGAGGTCTAGTCTCCCCCACCCCTGTAGTACTGAAGGGCGTGTCGCACCAGCATCGTTGGTCACATTAGAAATTTTACTAGGTGCACTACAGTTTATAGAGGGTCATGCTACCCAATTCTTGTAGTCTAAAAAAAAAAATTGGGTGACCTAGAGACCAGCTTGAAGGAATATAGGAGTAGTTGAGAATATGTAGTCAACAACTCCAGATATCTAGCAATAGTTGCAAGCATCTAGGATTTCACAATGCTTATCAAAGTTAATAAATCTTCTTCTATCTACGTCTATTTGAAGTTTTAGTGGGTTCAAGCAAGAGGAAGTTACAAGCACTCATATAAAGTTTAAAGGAGGCAGTCAACTCAAGAAAAAGGAGATATTTAATAAGTTTTAAGGTTGTCCTACTTTCTCTCCAACGTAATATACTCAAAAAGAAAAGCTAGGCTCATTTTTAGTTAGTTCTTGCATTATTTTGAAGCAGCCTTGTAACTTGAACAATTCGTTTTAACAAAAAAATTGTATTGTAACTCAAAAACCAATCTTTGAGATTGAAAAAAATGTAATTTTCATATTTTCAAGAAAAAAACTATCATTTTCAGGTTTGTATTGTTGTAAAGACACCTTTTCAGTAATAAAGATATCAGTTTTCCTCCTTTAAGGACTTGTTCTATTGTGTGCAACTAGTAATTGATGTTATTTTTTATGATTTCATGTATGAATCCTTGAATATATGTCTTATTTTGGAACCTTTGAATAGTAAAAACATATTTTGTGTAGGTTATAGTCTATGTTTAGGTGAGCAACAACTTCTATTTGTGAAAAACATTTCATTTTCTTCCTTTTAGGATTGAAATCATTCAACCTCTCTATAAAAAACTGATACATGAGTTTGTTTAAGTTGAGTTGTGTATAAATAGTTGAGTTATTGGTCTTTCCATCATAGGTGACCCACAAAACTGGAAATATCCCATGTTTCATCAACAGGCTGATTTTTGCAACTCAATAAGGGTGCACTATTTGGTGATAACAATAACCAATGACACCTGTGTATCCTTTGCATGGAATTAGACTCTCAAACAAAATAATTTCTAAAATACACAATGATATGTATGACCTTAGTGGGTCTTGGAAGGAATGATAACATATACAAAATTTCTTGACATACACAAGTTAATGACTTGGCAGGTCTATGCAAAGAGGAACCTATAGTATATGGTGAAAGCATTTACCTCCATCTAAGGTAGAAAGTAGCCTAGGGGGTCATGCAAAGGACAATAAAAAATATATCATACAAAAATAATGAAAATGCCTCATTTTTTACCAATTAAATCACACCAAGATATGAGGAGATCTAGTTGGTTTCAAGTAGGTATCTCCATGGGTCAAAAGAAAAACATGAAGAATCACCAAAAAAAATATCACATATAACTTACCAAAGGTGGGATAAGTGATGATAAATACTATGTTGAACTTGGGAAGGATTCATCCCTATGGGCATAGATGAGGGGGATTGACATAGAGGCAGGAAAAGATCAATGGTGACTAATGGTTATTTTGCTAGTTCTAATTTAGTCATGTTTTTTATGAAAGTGCATGTGTATTTATATGTTCAATGTTTTTTTTTGTTGTTAAGTCTTGTGAAGCTCAAATGATGGTTATGGTATGTTAAGATAACCTTATTATGAGAAAAATACTTTATTATGGGTGGAGATGTTGAAAATGTAGGCGTATTATAATGGGAAATGAACAACTAAGACTATGATCAACCCAATCCAAGTCCACATTCATGTACTTCTTCCTATGTCAATTGGGAGTGGTAGTATAGTGTGATGGATGAGAATTTTACACGAACTCGGTAAGCTTATTATTTTGATTGTAAATTATGCAAGTTGTCTAATTAATCATATGAAAAAGAGGGAAAGTGTGGGAGGTGTATGAGTTGCTTAGTCATGGAAGCTATCTCATTAATCATATGAAAAAGAGGGAAGAAAGAGATGGACAAGAATGTGGTTGTGCATGGGTAGTTTAGTGTAGCAAAAATTGTGTTAGTTATATAAAGAAAGGGAGAATGAGCTCACGGGGATGGGAGTAGAAGACTGGGTGACAAGAAGGAATATATGGTGATGCAGGATCATGGTATGAAAATATTCCCTAATAAAAAGTAAAGGGAGGTCTTTTTCATGGTATCAAAGCTTCCCAGTTATGAAATGGAGTGTGAAGCAAAGTGGACCCTATTCCAAGTTGTGGTAGGCACACGCATGAATATACAACAATAAAAAAAATGGGTGTGCAGATGGAACAAATGAGGCCTAGTAGATGGTGGATATGACTCTACATGAAATTTTTTTGCCAAGTTTTCACCATGATACTTTCCCAAGGTTCTACAAGAAGTGGTTTTCACCATTGAGTGAATTATTTGTTTTTTATTTTTTATTTTTTATTTTTTTTTATTTTTTTTCATGTATAGAATTTCTTGAGGTACATAATATTCATTGGCTCTTCTATTGGTTCCCAATCTATAGCAGTTAATTGATAAGCACCTGATCCATATTTAGTTGTGATGACATAAGGACCTAACTAATTGGGTTCAAACATTCCTTTATTTTCATGGTACTATAGGTTGGGTTGATTTTCTTTGAGTACTAAGTCACTAACATCAAAATTTATGGGTTTGATTTTCTTTTTATAGCTATACCAAAGCCGATTTTCATAAACCTAAAAGAGTAGGGTACAGTGAGAGGAGAAGGTGGATTGTGACACCAAAATAAGGAAAGATAGTCACAAATGCTATTTCACAGTCATGGTGCATACATTGGAAAATATCAATGAAATACCATACAAGTAAGAAGCTAAGGGGGAGCTAGACAATTATGGTCTTCTAAGGGTAGGATACAGTGGAATGGCATGATAATGGAATTTGAGAAAGATACATTGAATCTTACCTAAGGATCTTTCTCATGTTAAACTTGGTTTATTGCTAAAACCCGCATGAATAAGATCCTAATGTTAAACCCTTATCTAAATCCTAGTTGGGTAGTCTACGAGATAGCGAACTATGGAATACAGAGCTTCAAGGTTGAATTAGGCCATTAAAGGCACAATAAGTGAGAAAATGTGCATGAAGTGTATAGGCTCATAAAGAAGACAATATTGTTCCTATTAAAGCCTTGTGTGATAGTATGAACAAAGTGACAAAATATAATAAGAATTCAATTAGTGCTTGCAAAATTCTTTGCCACTTGTTAAAGATGACACAAAGGATATTCAATACTTGGGCATATTTTTTGCCTAATAAGTATGACAGTTATGTATTTTTTATGCACTTGTAAGATTCATAGTATAAATTTAGTGCTAAAAATAATGGAGAGTGTCATGTAGTGATAGGCTCCATGTTGATAGATGAAAAATAGGGTAGATCAAAGCTAACATCAATATCCTATGACCACATGAAAATAATCATATGTCATTCATAAAAGGGTGACAACAGCTAACTAAGGCTAAGAGACAAAGATGGTTGATGGCATAATCATTACCACTTCCAATGGAGGTACAATCAAGAAAACACCAACATAAAAGGATAGATGTTGAAGGTTATAATTGATGACCAAGAGTAGATAGTCTTAGAAGAGAATACAATTTATCAAGCTTCAAGTATAGTCATCAATATTACAAGGCACTAGATATTATGAAGGAGATATTAGTACTAGTAGGCTTGTTTTAATAGTTTTAAGGTGTCAACAAAACAAGGGTTTCATAAATATATAATCAAGAAGCCTAATAGGTCATAGCAATGGTATGCTAGATGATATGCATGCCTATTATGACAAAGTATAGTGAACAAACCTAATAACATAACAAGGACCAAATGACATATTGAGAGAGGACAAAGATATGAAGTGCATAGAGGTTATACCTAGGACTATTTTGATAAGCACAATGAGAAAAAACAAGAGAGTATTTTGGCTACAACATACCTAAAGGACATACCAAATATGCAAATGAAAAAATCACGAAAGTATGAGGAAAGGAGGTATTAAAGATGAAGATATGTGTCAAATAATTGTCATATAAGTTATCCTAGTCCCTCCTAAGTCTCCTAACCATTTCAAATTCCTCATACATACCCTAAAAACATGGATATGGAGGTTGTAATAATTTGGAGAAGTAAATGGTAGTTATGAACAAAAGGAGAGCATCTAGGAGTAGTTTGGATGACATGAAGGAAACATTTGCAGGTTTATAGGGGGTCTAAGAGAAGATTAGGAGAAAAAATAGAAGAAAGAGGTTGAAAAGGACAAGGAATATTTTCCCAATACATCTAGAAGCTATTTCAAAAGCCAAATCAAAGGAGGACTCTCCTTAGTGCTCAAATGATGATCAAACCTCTAAGTCAAAGAAAGTTGAATCTCTAATTTCCTTTAATTCATGTCCTAGATTCTTTTAGATTTTGGGATAGATAAAAGGGATGTCTAGGCTCATTTTTACTTAGTTATTGCAATTTTTTACTAAGTATTATAACTTATAAAAGTTCTTTCTAGCAAAAACTAGCATTGTAACTCAAAATTCAGTCTAGAAAATTGAAAAAAATGTATCACTTCAATTTTTGGAAGTGATATTAGTCATTTCTCAAACTTGTATTGTTGTGAAGACACCTTTTAGCAATACAATTTAGTATTTTTCCTCCTCAATGGTTGTTTATTGTGTATATTTGTAATAATGGATACATATTTCTATGAGTTATATGTGATTATCTAATATATGTCTCATTTCAATACCTTTAAATAGAAAATATATACATCTATGTAGGTTACAAGTTGTGTGATAGCTATAAATAGTGATTTAGTTGTGAAAAACCTTTTTCCTTCAAAGAACTAATGAAAACTCAGACCTTTTTACAAAACACTAATGCATTAATGCATAAAATCTTTGAGTTGTGTAAGAACCAAGCTGGTTATTGAAAAATGTGTCCTAGAATAGTAGTATAGGTCTCAAAATATTTTGGTGCATCACCATATTAGGAATTAGGTTCATTTTATGTCTTTCCTCTCCTTTTCCTCGACAAAAACAATAGTAGTTTAGGTCAATTTAAGTGAAGTACCAAGGGAACTAACTGTCTCTAGAATTTGTCCTTGAGCTATCAAATCCCAAACTCTATGAGATCTTCCCATGTTTCACTGGATTATTGAGTTGATAGCTCAACAAGGGTGGATGTCCAGTTGATAACACAACTAACCACTAAAATCCCCTCCTAATATTCATAAGGGAAAAATGATAGAATGTGCACCACCTCTAGTCCTAGTCCCCATCAAAGCTGAAAGGTAAAAACCAAAACTAGACAAGCTAAAACTACATTAACACATTGCAACACCAAAAAATAAAATTGAAAAAAAGAACCATCTATTTTTACTAAAAATTATTCTCAAGTATTACACCCCTTCATGTAAAAAGCTATTTAGAGATGAGAATGATTCTCTATCCTCCTAATGGAACCTCTAACCTTTGTTTTCACCCCTCTATTTTATTCATCAAATGAAACATGAAAATCATCATAATATCTCTAAAATCCTTGAAAGAAAAAACATACATGTTAACCAAGAATATCAAAATTCACGAAAAAAAACCATTAGAAAAATTTAATAATAAAACTTCAAAATTAAAAATTAATATCACCAACAAATAAGAAATGTGTCAATTATGTGTAAGATGATATAACTATAAACTAGTGAATTAAAATACACAATTTATTTAGAACCAATGACCTCCATTTTAGAAACTTTCCCCTGCACCATTGTCCCAAGTGCTACTTTTAATTGGTCAAGTCTCAAGAAAAACTTCGAAACATTTTTTTTAAAACATGATTACAAAAGCATATCCCAAAATTGTATAGAATTGAACTCACAAAATCCTTTTAAGGTATGATATGAACATATTATTCTTAACTACTCAAACTACATGACATACTTAGAATTTTAGGTCACTTATTTTAATAAACCTCTTGACATTTTAAAAATTAAAAGATAAAATAAACAATAATCAAGCTGAGACCTTTCTAATGCAAACATTTTCAGATTAGCTTGCTTTTGCTAAATGAACAATTATCTCAATTTTTTGAATTTCTCTTGAGTTAAAGCAATTTCCTCTTTAGTTCATTAGCTTAATATTTAAAAATCCCACATAAAAGTCATCAAATACATTTTATTACCTAATTGTTGAAGAGAATGTGTTTATACAACGAACACCTCTTCTTTGTTTTTGTTGGGTGTGACAACTATGCACAAATCTAGTTACAAAAATAGTTCATTTAAAAATAGTGTTGCTAGGCTCGTCATACTTTAATATACACAATAATGATTCATCTAAGCTTTAACATTCTCTTAATTAATGGAGAATGTATATATAGTTACTCCATGGATATGCGATACTATTTGTTGTTTGACAATTTAAAATAATAGAATTATATTATAAATGTATAAAATCAAAGATAATAAATCATATTTAATGAAATAGTTTTACCAATCATTACTAACCATTTCCATGAACTATCTTAAAAATTATCTTATTACTAATTACTCAAACATATATAATATTCACATATGAAATTTACATTTAACAAGACTAACAAAAGATATTATATTAATATATATTATGTGATATATATTATACATGAATTAATAAAATAAAATGATAATTATAGATTGAAATATTAACCATCACTGTTTATGATAGTTTTTGTCAACATAGATGTTCATGCTTAATAAGAATATGTGTGCAAACACATGGGAGCATCTACACCAAAAGAAATTTTGTCATATGTACACAATTACTAGTGACATCCATGTTATAAAAAACAATATCATTTAATTTTAATACTTAATGACATCCTATCCATACATTCCACATGACCATACACATTGGATAAATGTTGGCATAGATGTGGTGTCTATTTCACCTAATTATAATTCATGCATAAATACATACATTATACATAGTAGAAGGCATATTTTTCATAAGTCATTCATGCATCAAATGTACGTGATAGTTCTATTTTTATATTTGCATATACTGTGACCTTGTTGATCACTAAATAATAGATAAGATTACCTCTTGACAACCTGCGATCCATATCATTAACCATATGAGATCAGATATTTTTTTATGCCACTACAAACACACACACAACAATAGGAGGGTTGTATAAGTGATTTAATGTCCAAGTAGTCAAATGATTGAAAATAGAGTAAAATGGACAATAATCATACATTGAAGGTTCCAAAAAATGTTCACAAAATGATTCATGCTACTTTGGAAACATGGTGTAAATAACTCTTTAGAGAGTTCTATGAATCCATGTGTCAACACAAACCAACACCACATTGCCTCAAACAAGATGTTCCCACACAATTTCAAAATCATTTTAGATCTCAAGTAAATTAAAATATCTTACATTTGAAGGTAAAATCAATGCCATGATATTGAATATTTAGATTTAACAGCTTGAGGCATACTTCTCCATCAACAACTTTATATATGTCAAGGAGATCTCCTATGTAATGATGAAAATATAATTTTTAGTGTCCCACTAGAGGAAAACACTTCACACACAATGTGATAGAGATTACTAGTCTATTTAGATTGGAGACACATTTATCATTTCTTTGTAGGATGGATTATACTCCCTCAGATAATATGAGGATGAGTATGTGAAGTTTCAATAATTGCACCAACATAAGGAGCAAATAGTAGGAGTGATCCCACAATAATGTATCCCACTTATGGAATGGGGTATATATGCTAAGTTTAAAATTAAACATAAGAAGAGTAAAACAATATTGAACCATCAGTTCTAAATCAAGCATAATATTTGGTTGAGCTTGAGCAGAACAAATTAAATAATTCTCACCATTCACTTACCAAGAAAGAAATCTCCTTTTTTGTATGGATTTTCTCACAATGTGTGATTACTCAAAGGATTGTACAAGATTTTCACATGTGGTTGTTAAGCCTCATTGGTCATAGATGATGGATTTGATGGAAGATTGATAATGATCTTTTGATATTTTAATAACATGTACTTGTGGATTGATCATTCATGTCCCTTAATTTGATGAAGGATGAGGGTTAATTTATAGATATCTAATTGAGATGTGAATGGCCTAGATTCAAATAAATAGTATGCAAGTGGATGACTAAAATATATCAACTTCTAGAAAAAGTTAGATTCAAGGTATGATAAAGGATGAATGCTCATGATTAACAATGGATGGAGGGTTGAGATTGATCAAGATGATTTTAGGTTACTTTAAGGGTTGCTTCTATGTGAATGGTTGAGATTTAAAGTTATAATATGAAAATGGATGGATTATATTTTCTAAGAGGGTTGAATTTTATTTATTAGTTATGGATTGTCATGTTACTAATAGAATTATTTATTTATATATTTTAAAAATAGATAAAATGGATTTTATTTTATTTTATTTTTAGATGAATGGAATTGATTAATTAGATAACTAATTAACTAAATAATAAATATTATTTTAGTTAATTAGATAATGGGATGATGTGGAATTATTGATGGGATTGACATGGTATTAAATGGTCAATTTTGGATGTCTACATGGGGCACACAAAATGAGTTTTGGAACAAATAAATTGTTAAACACCTCCAAAGGTAAAATATTAGGCACATGTAAATAGCACTAGGGGTTGGAAAAAAGCTAGGTTTTTACATTTTTTGATGTTGCACATTCAAAACCCTATTTGATATTGACCTCCTTTTGCTTATATATATATATATATATATATTTGTTCTAGAGCAAGGTTTAGATAATAAAACCGAGTTGAACCATACATGAGATTTCGTAAGAACATGATCCTCAGATTAAACTTTTTAAAACCTATAATTTATAATATGTTTTTTTTTTAAGTATTATATTTATTATCTATTTTCTATTGAATATGATTTTTTATACTAAATGTGAAGGTCTTTGTTCATTGCACATGTAAAAATTAAAAACATGAATTTTTTTTTAAAATGTGTACCCTTCTACATTAATGTCCTTGTTTCAACTAAAATAAATTAATTTAGACATACAATTTTTATGCATTATGATATAACATTATTCCAAATTATAATTAATCTAAATTTAAATATTAATAGTAAATAAATTATCAAATAAAAAATAATTAGAAAGATGCTAGATATCAATGTTAATGATCTATATTTAAGAAGTTATTAATTTATCTTATTTCTAAAAAAATTGCACTACGACATAATATCATTTATTAAAAATACTAGGAAGTATGAAAATAAGTTATTAACTTCAAATTGAATATCTCACATCTTAATGCAAATCTATTCTATTGAAACCAAACTTCACTACTGAGGAACGATGTTGGCTTCTGCAATGGCTTCCTCTCCTTCCAACAATAAAATTGCAATAGCTCCCTGCAACTAAACTTGCCCTTCATGGAGATTTCATCCACCTTCTACAAATGCCAATGCACACACCACAATGCCCCACGTTGTTCTTCCAAAAGGCCTCTTGAAATGATTTTCTCTTGCTCAATTAGTAGGTTTTCAAACTGCTCTTGCAGATGACCTGACTAGTGATTCACAACCTTAGATGCCCTCATTCCAGTATCCTTTAATGCTTTCAGGGAGTAAGAGTACCTCTTCAATAACCCATGTGTTCTCTCTTCCTCCCTAAATGTTTCAACATTACACATGAATGGTTTAATAATCCCCTGTATCAATTTGTGGCCTTCTTAGATATTTTTCCCCTCATCTATGGTTCCTAAGCCTGCTAGATCGTTGGGTAGATTAGATTCTTGTCAATGACCCTCCACCACAGCCTTAGTACCATCCACAAATGAAGAAGGTTTATCTTATGTGACTGTTATTTCGGTTGTTGCATATTCGCCAAATGATTTATGCATAGGATTGGATACTCCCAAGGACTCTGCATTTAGAATCTCTAGTGAAAGCATTGAAGGCTCTTACAAATCAAAGGTATGTGCAAATATACATGTTCCTCCTATGCCTTTTAATGTTTTTCCTGATTTAAAAGGAAACATGGGTTTGTACCCACCCAAAGGATTTCCCCTTAAATGTTCAGAGACATCCCTTGTACTAGAGTTTAGGGGTGAAGTGATACAATGAGAGGAATATTTATCTTCTCATGCCTTAATATATTGTTTTAATCAATTTTGGCCTTTTGTTTCAGACCTAAACCTCTGGATAAAGGAAAATTGGCACCCCTTATTATAAAATGTACCAAAAAAAATTCTTAGTGCTCATAGTTTCTTCATTGCTACTGTTGACTCCACCAAAGATAGGAACTCAATTTTGTTTGACCACCATTGGTTTTGGAATCAACACTACCTTTTTCTTAAACCTTGGCACCCAGCCTTCAACCCTTCTTCTAAATCCTACGACATTATGTTGGTCTTGGTTTGGCTTCCAAGTCTCCCACTTCAATTTTGGATCCACTCTTGTCTCAAATATATTGGTAACTCTTTAGGTTCTCTCTTGGTTTTAGATAAGAAAACTATAGATTTTTCTCACACTACTTTCACTCAAATTTTAGTGCACTTGGACCTCTCTAAGGAACTTCCTTCTAATATAATCCTTAATGTTGTTGTTCATTCATGGACCCAACTGTTGGATTATGAATGAATTCGCTTCCAATGCAGGAGATGTTTTGAAACAGGTCACATGGTTGCAACATGTCACATCAAAAGTAAATCAATTAAAAAATAGGCTTCATGGTGGAAAGATTCCCTCTCAAAGCCCCCTACAGTTGGGTAGAAAGTAATTAATTCTTTTGCTTCATCAGGGACTCCTCCAACAAAATCTGATTTGAATTCCACAAGATCATAAATCAAACAAGTTTGGGCTTGATTCCCTCTCAAAGCCCCCTCCACTTGGGCAGAAATCTATTTCATCAATGGCTCCAGTAGAAAATTTTGATGAGAAGATTGTCACTCTTCCACAAGAACAGAAATCTAACAAGTTTGGGGCCCATGAGGAAGTTTTAGAATAAAAGAATTATATAGAGGATAGGAATTTGGACATTTCCTCAAGTAAAACTTCATCTTTTGAGATGGATTATGTAGACAACCATTGGAAACTTGTGCAGAAACATAAGAAATCTTATTTCAAATTATCTCCAGTGCCTACCTTTTTCTCCACTATTCACATTGAAGGGGATTAGTTTGTATCCTTTATGGCACTTTTGCTCTATTTGATGTCATTTGATGTTTCCTGGATTTTCCTTTGTATTTTCCTCTTTACATAGTAATAATTATATATAGGCTTTACGCATTTTTCCAAAAAAAAGTTATTAACTTCAAATTATTTACACCTTTCTTGTCATAAGTGTTAGAAAGTAAAAATTTGGTTAAAAATGATGATTTGAGTACCCCCAACTTAGGCCAAAAAGAGGTAAATTGTTATGGGATTTCTCTAGAATACTACACCAATGAATACATGACTACTTTGCACACCTACACGAGAATAGTCTAGAGCAACACACAGTTCTCAAGAATATTAGTGGATTGTCACCTTAGATTTTGTTAAATTGGAGCTCTTGAATTCATATATATTAGACCAAGCATTTTTTAAAGCATCCAAGATTAAAACAAAGGAAAAGATTAAGCAATTTTTTTCCTATGCAAGAGAAAAATCACATAGGGAACTAGAGCTACAAGCCTTTTGTGTAGAAGCATAATTTTCCTACATAAAAGTAACCACAACACTCCATATTAACTATGTTGATCCCAAAAATATCTTCATTGTATACATTAGATAGGGAAAAGGGTAACAAGCCACAAAAAGTGATACGTCATGAAATAACTATTGCATCACCTCCCATAATGATGAATTCCACATGCAACAATCAATAGTTGTGTAAGACACATTGAGTCCTAAGAAAGTTAAGGAGACTAATTGGGAGACATAGTGACTTAATATTAATGTTATGGTAAGTAACATTTTAGAGGAACATGTCTCTTTCACATGAAATACTGGGTAAATAGATAACCATTCCATGCCATCACTAATAGTTGTGATTGTAATCATAGTAATAGCTAAATACACCAGATCCATACAGATTCAAGCCATGTTTAACTACCTAAGCTACAATCCCAATGAGATGTTTGAAATCTTCAAAACTAAGAAACCATTAAACTAACATGAAATAAACATGGAAGCATAAAAGAAACCTAATCTAGAACTCCAAACCTTATCCCATTGGGGGAGTGGTGTCATATTGATATGGAATAATGACCCTTTCACAATCCCTTGAATAAAATGAGCATCTAATCAAACTCCATTGTTGAAAACTAAGATAAAATTGATAAAACTATGTTATGGATGGATGAAAAGATGAAAAAGATTGATAATGGATGCAAGGATGAATAAAGATAGTATTCAAAAGAGCAACATAACTTTTCTTAGATGGAAGTGGATCCATTTATCTCCAAATGGTGGGGTATCTATAGGAGAGAAAATGAAGAATCAAGGGCTAAGATTGATTTGGTCAATCGATGGTCAAGATTGAATAGGGGGTGAAGACATGGATCAAGGATTCTCATCAATGGATGAGAATCAAATATCACATGGATCAAGGAAACAATCAATGGCTCACAATGATTCAAGCAAACACACTTTCAAAGTTGTTAGAAAGTTTGTTACAAATTTTGTTAGGAAAGAATATTCATTTTTTGGAGCCAAATAGAAGAATATTCCTTTGGAATATTCCCTATGCAAGTGGATGGGTGAGGAAAATTTGTAATTAGTCAATTAAAACAAATTTTTAATTGTACAATTGAGGAATATTATGATGCTCATTAAATAAATAATTAATTTAATGAAAAGGAGAAGTGACATTTAATTTAATGATTTAAGCTTTTTAATTAAATGTGAGGAGATACTTGGGGGGTTTAAATTAAATAATTTGCATTATTCAATTAAACTAGATGAAATGTTAGTGTGAAAGGGGGGAATTAACCTAATAACATTAATTAGATTAATAGATGAAAATGATGCATTTAATTAAATAACTAGGCTTATTTAATTAAACAGGTGAAAAGAAAATGAATTTTAGGATGAAACGATGTTAGTGATCAAATTCAAGTGTGTAATATCATTCAAGACAATTTTAAGTATCTACAGTTTGCGGGCCTCTTTGACGTGAGGTACATGTTACATTGGTTCAAAGACTAACAATTTTTGGATTAATGGTGCTACTCGGATCAAAAAATTTAAAAAAATGAATTTTTTTTGGGATGCCCCACTATTGCCTTAGCAAAAGGAATTAAACCGGTACCCTGTCCCCTGAAGAGATCGAACGAAAATTTTAATTTTTGGTTCGAGATCACGAAAAATATTTAGGATTAGCTCATATTAGAGAGGACAAAAGATACTTCTTTAAAAAGCTCAGATGTTTGATGTAGATGTATTTTATGACGCATATACAATCATCAGCCATGGGTAGCCTCATGTTTATCTTGATATATATCGTACAGATTTGATAGTTGGATAGAAATGTTAGTAAAGATAGAAGAATACGAAGAAGAAGATGAACAGATTGACCATTGATTTCAAGATTGATTCAGAAGTCCAACAAGTCCATGAGTCATGGAAACTTTATTAGATATGGTGATGAGGGATATTATATGCTCATTTCATGGATTGAGATACTTTGTCATTCCTTATTTTTGATATAACACATAGATATAGTGCATCATGGTATTGATAACTAGGATGGCGTTGTATCCAGTACGATGGACTTTGACTCTGCAAACAGATAGGATAGTCCTTGCTCACACATTGACATACGAAAATATCGATGGAATGTAGTTTAGAAGTTTTAGAATATTTTGGACCAAAGCATACGTAATGGTCAACAACCTATTCAGAACAACCTCCCCACACACAAAAAAGCAAGTATGTTCCAAGATTATCTTACAAGAACATCCCACAAGCACAAAAAATGAAAGATAATGATCAATTCCCTATTCCTTTCTCTCTAAATTGTTTAGACATCATCAACAGGTCCTTAGAATGGGTCAACAAGATAAATCATAAGACAAGATCAAAATGAACAAACAATCAATGTTATTTACATCTCTTGCCAAAAGGTGTGATGTATTTTTTTTTAGGATAAGTATCCAAAGTGATTTCCAATGATAATGCCCATTGTAGGAAGGATGCATCCTAGGAAATGTTAGTGGATGGTGGCAAGTTGGTAGGTTTTTTGAAAGGTCATTGATATAAGGTTCGATTGACATGTTTGATAATGATCAAGATTTTGATTTTGACGTTTAAGGTTCTACTTTGTTGATTGTTGTACTTTTTTTCCATTTTTGTTTACCAAAGGGTGAAGATGATTAATGGAAGTTTATTTGCGAGTGAAAGTGAAATGGGATGGGTGGTTTTGGACTTTTTTGGAATATTTCAATGTTTTTTGTGATTTGCAATGTTTTGAGGCTATTTTTTGAATGTTTATGTGAATGTTTTGGTTTTCGATTATTTGAGGTTGTTTAGGGTTTTTGAATGTTTTCAAATGTTTTTATTTTTTTTAATTTTTCAACCAAGACCTAAGAGAAACTAACCTAGGGCCTTAGGGGATTATCAAAGATTAGCCATGCCTACGTTATACAAGTAGATAACACATGTATTTTGAATGACGTTGACTAGTTATTGATGAGATATGAACACTTGACGGATTGCCAGTTTATTATGACAAACTCCTAAAGGAATGACCTAAAGTGTCTCGGGGGCTTATCAATGATGGCCTTGCCTATGTTCAACCTCAATGACTCATAGTTCAACATGGTAATGTTTTTTATTTTTCGGATATTTTGACTTGTTTAGGGATTTTTGATATGTTTTGGATTTTGAATTTACAATTTTTTTAATGTTTTTGGATTTTGGCTATACAATATTTTGATGTTTTTGGATTTTTCTATATTTTCACAAGTGGTTTTGGATTTTTGATGAGGTTTTCAAATATTTTAGGATTTTTGATGAGTTTTTGAGGTAAACAATACCTAGATCATGATGTTGATATCGCATTGTGAGATTCAAGACATGGATCAAGAGTTATTTGAAAACAAGAGTGTGATAACCTTCCCCCAGTGTCTAGCAATGCTTCATAGTTTAATGAACAAACCAAGATAGGTAATGTATATGTGAAGAGTTCAACAAAGTTTTATCATATTAGTTATGGGCTATGGGACTTCATGAGATAAAATGGTAAAGAACCTATCAAATTTTTTCATGAGTAGAGTTGAACTATACGCCAAATCTTTGTTAAGATCAAGATAAATGGGAATATCTAGATAAATCTGGATCAAATGGATTGAGGGAGCATTGTATTTATCATCACAAGGATGAGATACTTTTATCTAAGAAGGATCACATAGATGCTTGATTCTACTCATGATGCATGTTTTCCAGATTTTCATCATAATACATGCCCAAAGCAGCATCGTAGTGGTGGTTTTCACATAGATGTTGGTACTGGAATTAACCTTATCTATGTGTGCACATCATCATAAAGTGCCTTTAGAATCCTTATGATGAAGGGTAGTTTCCAACACACAGTCAATGCAAGAATTGGATATTATGAATGGAGTGTATGGTGTCATGCATGGAGGAATATGAGATGGATTGGTCGATGGTTTGGAACCTTTGACTCTCCAAACTTGGGAATATGAGCGATGTTGGGTGGGAATGGAGGTTTTTGTGGAAGTAGGACCAACCACTAGATATACTTCATTCCTTGCTTGAGAAGACTGCTTTTGTATTTTAGGATGCTTTTTATGGATACATTTCCCATTTGGACTTTTCCCCATAGTTTCTTTGATTGATGGAGTATGATTGGGATGATTTTCTTTTGTATTCTTTGGTATCCATTTGTATTTACTTTGTCCTTTTTGATTTACAACTTCATTTTCTTTGATGATCTTCTCCTTGCTTTGAAAGGAATATTTCTCTTTACATTGGTCCCAATTTGTGTATGAGACGATGGGTGGATGATGATTCATGATATGACTAATTGTGGTTTTGATAATATTTTCTCCATAAGGATCCTTTGTGCCCCATATGTTGATGTTTGTATTAGACAAGATTACCCCCGACATTGTGAAGGTATTAACAATACCTAATCCTTTTCCCTAATAATGTAACCTCTAATCCATAGCCACTGAATATGACTTGTCATGAACACATGATATTACCGATTTAAAATATTTTGGTGATGTACAATCATTGTAAGAATCAAGAATATTGACTACAACTTTCTCTTGTGTGGGAATATCAAGAGTGGAAGACTCTTGTTTTGGATGAAGAATGCCTATATTCTCATAAAAAAGAAACAAAATTAGGGGTGATATTAGGGATATCTTTGGAATTTAAAATGGTTTGGAAGACGTCCCTCAGCTCTTGATGAAACTCTAGAGATAGGGGTTCTTGATCCTGACTCAATTCAGAGAAACTTACATTATCCTCAAGAGCCTCCTCTTGACATGATCCTTTGGTGGATGATATATCAACAGTAAAAGACTCTTCACAATATTTTTTGGGTATGGGTGCAATAAGGGATATTTCTTGCTCATTTGGAACTTCTTCAACATGCTCAATCATGAAGTCATATATGGGAGAGATATCATAGTTTCATACTTGATCCCATTACAATATGAAATTTTGCTAGACACTATTGATGGGTTTGGACTTTGTATTAAAATAGTATCTTGATACGTGTTTGATTCATCATGTTTTTGATAAGATAAGCAACATTTACAAGGTGTTGTACCCTTTACACAACGAGCCTCAGGGGCCAAAAAGGATTAACAAAATTGTACCAGCAGAGACACCGTAATAGCATAGCAAAACACAAACAACTCTTGGACAACAAAACTAGGAGTGATAGAACACTCAGAACCGATAGCAGTCCTGAGACAAACACATACTAGCTACCTAAACTAGGCCTCACAACTAGGAGCAACCAAACACTTAGGACTAAAACTAGTACTATTGAGCCAAGAAACAACCCATAAAACTGCATTCCCAAAAGACTGGCTGAAACAACCAGGCCACACAACACCTACAATAGCTAGACTGCAATAGACCTCTTGCTCAAATCAACCAAAAATGAGCCTAATAGTTGCTTACCAAAAAATGGGTAAGAATCATAAGTTGCTACAGAGAAACAATCTTCAAAATGCTCTAACCAACCAGACGCCAACCTCAACACCACCTCAAAAGGAGGGGGCTCCCCTCGATAGGAGAGGAAGAAGTGGTGACCGGAACTACCAAAGAACCCTCCCTCCAGAGGAAGCACACTCCACCTCAATAGGAACCAGTAAAGGAGATAATCACTTCCCACCATATCAGCAACCCCTAGCTCCACCTCGATAGGAGAGGGCTCAACCTTAATAGGAGCAATATTCACCTCAAAAGAATACATCGATTGTTGAGCATGGTAGCAAGCAATAACTCCAGTAGCATAAGTCAACACCCCTTCCCAAGGCATCCAAAGAGAAGAAACAAAAGGAAGAAACAAAAAAACCTCCCATCCAACAACATAATCAACCCTAAACATTGTAATATCCTCCGCTCCTTCCATAAAAAAAGCACCATCCACCACAAGGGGAAACCAACCAACCAGGGGAAACCCCACTAGTAGAAAACCCACTTTAAGCCACAAAGAAAATTCAAGGTAAAAAGGAACCAAGCCCCCAAAGGGAACAAGGCTCCACCAAGCCACGCCATGATAGCCAGTAATAGAGAGAGAGAGAGAGAAGCAACACCAACACAGGGCATAGCCCACTCCCCCAACAAAAAAAAAGCACTAAAACAACCACTTCCACTAACCAGGAAGCCATTCTATAGCACCATCCCCCCCACAACGAAACGAGGCAAGGTATGCTTAACCACCAAGAGATCTTATTAAAAGAACCCACACTCCTCAAACTATAAAAGAAAGAGGATACACCAGAGTACTGGTGAGCACTAACAACCATAATAAGGAGGCCATAAAACCACACCAAAACAACCTCCATAGCAAAATATTGGTGCACAACCTTCTAGAGGCTTGCCAAACCAGAGGTAGCATCAGAGGTTAAAGGTGGAAAATCACCCAATAACCAGAAACTCCAAGAGCCCAAAGTAGCCCAAACCACCCACCAATCCAATGAGGACCAATCCCCAAAAATGAAACAAAGCACAACAACTGCAAGGAAACAAGCAGCAACCAAGAACACCTGAAAGAAACCAACCACAATAGCAAGGGAAGAGAAAATCCACAAGCCTCTCCCCAAATCCAAGAGCCCAGTTGGGAGTAGAATGAACCAACCAAGACAGGCTGCAAGAACTAAACTCATCCAAGTAGCACACCTATCATCCAAGGAAAGGTGAAGAAATGTTAGAACACCAGCCATTCCATAGAGGAACACCACGTGAAAGGCCAAGCTACCAATCTTAGTAGCGAAGCCAAGAACGACAAAGGCCCAAGCACGGTCCAAGAGGAGCACAGTAGCCCCTAAAATAAGGGGACCAAACAAAGACAACACAAGAGAGCCTTCAACGCTATCACCACAAGAAGTAGCACAAGGAGGATCCACATGAAGGACCACCACAATACCTCTAAAGCATCCAACAGGGAGAATAATAGGGGAAAGTGCTAGGAGCAACACACTAGCAACCATCAGGTAAATTAGCAAGGCAAACGGGACAACTGTGTCAGGATCTCCCATTCCATCATCCACCAATCCAGAAGAAAAAAAAAAAGCTCTATGTCTGGATCTTCATCTTCACTGTTGCCAGCAATAGAGGATTTCAAAAATCCTCTGCCACACCCATTCCTGCTTGTTCGTGCATGCAGAGTTGTTGTAGGCAGATCCATTGCACTGATTCCTCATGTTGTGATGAATGATAACACAAATATGTCCCACCATGGTATCATGGGTATCGTTTATGATGTTTGAAGTTGATTCCTTTCTTGAATCTTTTGTTTTCCAATGATCAAGCATAGGGTTTGTGTAAATTTTTAGATTTTCATTCCCAAATTTTTTATCAACATCAATAGCTCCTTGTTCAATGAGATCTTGTATTAGATGTTGGAGTCAAAAAAAAAATTGTGTATTATGACCTTTGTATCGGTGAAATTCATAGAAATGATCTTCCCTATAGCTAGGAGGTTTGAGTTGTGGTGCTTGATAGTTTGAGAAATATGGGAGTGTGATAAGATTAGACTGTATCAACTTCATCAACACATCTTCCATAGGTTCCCCTAAGGGAGTGAATTGTCTCTTAGGAGCATTGCTTTTTCTTTGTGGTCCACGTGGAGTGTTTACAACATTAATCATTGGTTGGTTGTTTGGTGGTTGCACGCATGGTTGTTTTGTGTTCATGAGTTGGCTGTTGTCTTTCTTAGGAGCAATGAGAACCACCTTTGCATCAACAACACCATCACTAGTAACATTTTTGTTCCAGGCCCAAAAGCGAGGTTTATCATTAGAACTAGTAGATGGCCTGTTGTCCTTGTAAGAATGTGTGTTCCCTTGTGCAATAATGTCTCTCTTGATGTTAAGGGCCCTAGGGATAAGCTCATCATAAGATGTGACACATTGCATCTTTAACTGAAAGGATAAATCTATGTTGACATTAGCAATAATGATTCCAACTTTTTGCTCTTCAAGGATAGGCCATTTGCTCTTGCTAGACCATTGTAGGAAGTTTGCAAAGGATTCCCCCTTGTTTTGCTTGAGATTTTACAACTCTTCCAAGCTCACATCCATGTCAAGATTGAAGGATAAATGATCTATGAACCTATCGATTATCTGTTGGAAGTTTTAAATTCTCGAAAGCAATTGTGAGAACCAATCAATTGTTAGCCCTACAAAATTGCATGCGAAGAGGCACATCAAGTAGGAATTATTGTAGGCCACCTCCATGCACATTACATGGAATTCTTGTTGTGATCCATCATATTTCCCTTCCCTTTGTATTTATCAAGCTTTGGAACCTCAAAACCGGCTTGGAAAGGTACCATCAATATGTTCCTATCGAAGGGGTAAGGACACAAGTTTTGTTGTATATGTGGTTTCTTGGTTTTTCCCATTTGAATGCCTTGGATCTATTGTGTGAGTGCCTTGAGTTGTGATGACAAATCATGCAGATTTGGTGGAGGAGCATATGTGTTAAATTTTGGGATTGTAGATGGGTTGTAGGCATTATATGGTGTGTAGAGTGGAGTTTGGTATTGTGTTTGTAGTGGTGATAATGAGGGAGGTGTATATTCTCCTTGTGCAGTTGGATTCAAGACATTTTGTTTGGGATCATAATAGAAACCATGTTGTTGTTATGTAAGCACTTGTTGTTTTTTGGCATATTGTTGTGCTAGAAATGCTTTTTGTTGGTATTTTTGTTGTTGGTATGTGAGCAACACTTGTTGTTGGGCGTGTTGTTGTTGTTGCTATTGTTGTTATGTGATTAAGGTTTGTTTTTGAGCTTTTTGTTGTTGTAAGGCTTGCGATTGAGCTTGTTGTGCTTGCAATGCTTGTTGATAGGCTTGTTTTTGTTGTAAAGGTTAATCTTGAGCTTGTTGTGCTTGCAACACCTATTTATAGGCTTGTTGTTCTTGTTGGAAAGCTAGAGCGTGATCTGTTGTTGTTGCAATTCTTGTTGATAAGCTTGTTGTTGTTGCACTGTGGAAGTGTTTTTATTTTTGGGTTCATGAGATGGACTTTGAGTGATCATGGTATGAGTGGGTTGTGGATTGATTTGAGATGGTTGCTATGTGGTGAGTATTTGTGGGTTATTCTTTGCTATCATTCCTTGTAAAATTATCGATTGGGATGGAGGAATGTAGGTTTGGGGCCCCATCTAATTTTGCATGTCTTGGGGGGCCAATGGTAAATACTATGGTTCCATTTGGTGTTGCGATGTCAATGACATACTTTGACCTTAGGTCAATGGATTAGAAGGGTTCCCTTGTTGTGTTTGATTTGGGGCCAAGGTATTACCTTGGTTGATAGGATTTGTGGTCAATGTGTTGCTTTGATTTGGATTTGTGACCAATTGGTTACTTTGACTTGTATTTGTGACCAATGTGTTTGATGTGGTTGGTGGGTTGGTTTGAGTGGTTTATGGAACCACTTGTTTCAGTGTGCCAATGGGGTGGTTGGAACCACTTGTTAAGGGTTGACCTTGTGTGAGTGTGTTTACTTGCCCTTATTTTCCTACTTGAGGTACTTGGCTCACATGACTTTGTGCAATGTTAGGTACACTACCTGTAGTGATGGAAGAAGATGGTTGCGCTCGAAAATTCAAGGCCACCATGGTGTTATGGAATGTAAGTGGTACGTGTGGATGTAGAGGATGTTTAGGAATGGTCATGGAATAATGTGATGGGGAACCAAATGTTGGTTTCCAAGTTATGTTTTATGGAATGGTGATGCCTTGTGTACCAAAAATTTTGTTACCTCCTAAAGGGAGAGTGTGACCAAGGTCAGTGGAAATTTTAGTTACAAGACTAGAAGTTGATGTTTGACTTGGTACAAGGGATGAAGTTGGTTGAAACATAGATGGATTCAAGCCTTGTGCTAAGGGTTGTGTGGTGAAATTTGGAGGAATTGAAGCCACATTCTCTAAGGTTTGTTCCCTGATTGTTTCAAAGTCAAATGTAGAAGGGATTTTAGACCCTTCTTTTGCTAAAGCTAGCATGTATTGTGTAGGGTTTTTCTTCATCAAAGTCTTGATGGTGTGGCTTTTCTTAGGATATTTTTGATATTCAAGGAGTTCTTCCTCAATGAGCTCAAGTGGGTTTTTTGTGACATCCTCTATCTCATACCCCTTGTCTAATGGATTTTGTAGTTGTTGCGAGGGGGTAGAATGGCTCCTAGGATTGAATTCTTGTGGGTTTGGATCACTTGTGGTGGATGTGGTTTTGGTTTGCTTCATGTTTCTCTTGTGTTGTGACCTTGTTGTAACCATAAATTATGGATCAACTATGGGAGAGGTATGTTGAGATTTATAGTGTTGAAACTCTCTAGTTGACTCAAATTTAGATAAAAGGGACCCTCTAATTTGTTTTGGACCAATGATGTGAGTGGATGATGAAAAGGGTGAGTGATATGGGGGGATGAACTTTCTAAACTTTTGGACAACACTTTTAGACGTAAAGGTTTGATATTTTGATGTCTTGGATAAAAAGGTGTTAATGAACTTGTAAATCTCAAGGTAGACTTGTGACCTTTAAGATAGACTAGTTCAAAAATATGATGAATAACTCAACTAAGTGTCTGAAAAGGATTCATTTCACACATAAAGTAGTTAAGTTAGGGGATAGGTTTGATAATTGTCTAAGTATAAAGTGTTGATGTGTCCAAAATTTTCCAAATTTGTTTGTGGAGTGGAATATCAAATATGATGAAGGTGGATGAAATGTTTTGACCCAAAATATGTTAACCTTAAAAGGAACCTTTATTTTATAAGACCAAGATGGTGAGAAACACGATATACCTCTAAAGTGATAAAACCTTAAAAACTAAATGATTTTGATAATAGAACTTGGACTCAATGTTTTGCAATACCTTCATTGTCTCACTTTGTTTTTTTGGGGGAGTCAATGTGTCTCAACAATAAGACCAATTTGTGGTGTGTTCATTTGATTTTAATCTTTGATTTAGTGAGATTGCTTTATTACCACATCACGAAAGTATTAATTAATTTCAAACTAAAAATGTCTAAGCAACCTTCATTCTAGAAAGTCCATTATGTGAAAATCAAGAAGCTAAGGCCATAGTTGCCTATGTTAACTTTGGAAAGTGTGAATGAAGATATAGGTCCAAATATTTAGAAGCCTCTAAAGATGAAATCCTTAGGTACAAGAAATAGTATAGGACTTTTTAAAGACATTCACACGTAATCCAAAGGGTTTGAAATTTGATGAAAATGTTGATGTGTTTTAAGTTGTTTTGAAACCAAGCAATGTGTCAAATTAACTCACAAGCAATAACAATCCTATCTCAACTGGGTATGTTCTTCTTGGTGGGTTTACCTCATGCCTCGAAGGGATGATTTTACATGCAACTTATGGAGGAAACAAAAGCAAAAGAGTCCATTCTCTTTAATCTTTTATGCCTTAACCCATAAATTAGACTTGGTAAGTAACTTCTTGGAAGTAAATTCTAATGCACCACTTTAAATAACACTTCAGAAAATGGAATTGGTTGGCTACTACACAACGGTTTTTAATGACATCAAACCGTGAACACAGAGGGTATATACCATATGCAAGCTACTTAAAGCTTTAGTCATTCCTACCCAACCCATGCATTCGAATGAGGATTAGGCATTGTCATGTTACCACGCCCCCGATTGAAGCTACTATCTTACAAATTTGCAACCTTTAATATAACCTGTCGGTAAATGTGTTTTTTAGACCTTGCTTTGATGAGTTTTCCATTGCAGGATGTGTCTCATTAGCAAGCCCTTTCTTAATAAGAAAAATGCTATTTATCTTCACCCAAGATTGCATGAAGTGCAAGGGGAGAGGATAAGTAGCAAGTTATTAGGGTGATTCAAAACAAGAAACTACACTTGAGTGTTTCTCTTCACCCAAGATCACACAAAGCGCAAGGGGAGTGGATATGCACTAAAAGTGTATACAAGTAAAGTAAGCACATCAAACACTCATTCATTTTAACCCAATATAGAAAAATGAATTCATTTTAAGCACTAATGGAAGTGTTTGTTTGTTTTGTCCAATTTTAACCAATATTTCAAAATGAGGTTGTAGGGGTTCAATTTTAACCAACTTTGAAAACACTTAAATTAATTGTGAATTTTAAACCCAATTGAAAGCTAGTTGTCCTAAGATTGTAAGTTTTAAAACCCAATGGAAATTTAGTGTTCCTAAAACATGAAGAAAAACAAATTATGATGGGTTATAATTGTCTCATAAGTGTTAAAACACTTTTGTAATAACTAGAACTAAGAAAAACTGAAAATCCAAAATTTCAAAAAAAAAATGATATTTTCTAAGTTCTAGTAAATCACGTTTTTGGAGGCCTTCGAAGCAGAATTTTGGGTTGAAACTTGTGTTGGTCTCTAAAAATTGGTTGCGACATTTTTTTAGGGATTTAGTACTCTTGGAGACCTTTCCAACGGTGCAAACGGATTCAAATTCCGAGCACTGAGTAGAAAGTATGACCCCAACAAGTTGGGGTAAATTATTTCCTAGTTTTTCCCAAATTTGCAAAGCCAGTTAGCCTCAAAAAACAAAACCGGATGTTAGTAAAATAGTAAAGAGTATATGAAACTGAAAATTTAAAACAAATGAAAATTGAATCTCTTTTTTTACCAGTAAAAAAGTGTCACTATAATCAAATGTGTTGCTATAGCTATCAAATGTGTTGCTAAAGGAAAACTGTGTCGCTTTGGTGAAATCTAGATGTGTTGCTCTACACAAAAATAGTGACATCAATAGCATCACTATATTGAATGCATCGCCATATTAAAAATCATGATATTAATAAAAAATTTAAGTGTGTTGCTATATTTAATAGGTGTTTAAATTTTTAATGTGTTGCTATATCTAAATGAAAGGTGTCATGATATAGCGACACCCTTCAAATGCATCGTTGTAGCCTTCAAAAGCATCGCCATTTCTCTAGAACCTACAACTCATAGAAACTTAAGAGAAATTCATCAAATAAATTCATGCAGAGTATCTACAAACTTCTAGGGTTCTAATGACCCAAAACACAAACTTGAGAAGATTAGTAAACAATTCACCAAAATTCACTCCTTTCAAACTTGATTCCACTAAACTACCAATACACCTAACCTTCAAAACAAGGTTCCAAACCTTTATCAAATTCAAGTACATCTTAACCATAATTATTTTGATTGAATCAAAGAAAAAACACTTTCAGAAAACTCAAATTCATCAATGCTTTCAACTTTCACAACCAAGACAATCATTTGCTTGTTGTAACACCCCTCCATTTTGTGCTTTGTTAATCAGACAATGTTTTCTCTATGATGCCTTGTGTTTTGATTATGTTAATGATGTAAACTTCGTCAGTTAGTGATACTGTATTGGTGAAGGGGACGGGATCACATCACTCGCATGCGAGCAACCTGTGATTCCGCGATTTCCTCTTCACGGTGTGTTTTATTATGTTATATGCATGTTCGACACTCGTGTTGTTTGCAGGATGCAGGTACAGGACATCGACTCCACCTGGTTCCCCAGGTCTGAGTGTGTCCCTTGTTCAATGGAAATCGATTGGGAGATAGTAGCTAGGTTTTTTTTGTGTCAAGCCACTACCCTAGTCTCAGTGTGTCATCGGGTTGTAGTCGGGTTGGTTGTTATGTTGCCTTGTCTCCGTGTTCTTATTTAAATTCAAGTTAAATGGCTTATGTTGCTTAACTGCTGATTAAATGCTTTTGGTTGTAATGCTAGGAATATTAATTACTGTATTAATTAATTTAAATTAATTAATAAAATAATCTAATATTGGATTAGATTTATTTTATTGGTTAATTAAATTAATTGTGTGAATTAATTAAGTTATTCCTTGAATTAAAAGTGTTAAAAAGATTTAAATTAGTTTGTGTGAAAAGAAGGTTTTAAAATATGTTGAATGCTATTTAGAAAATTGAAAATTGTTTAAGTTATTCAAAATTCCAAATATCTTCAATGCAATGACTTTGGGGTAGAAAAGATATTTTCTGAAATAGTTGACTATTTTGGGGAAAGATATTTGTGAAGAGTTGAATTTGAAATTGAATTTGGAAATTGAATTAAAATTGGATTTGAATTTGAATTTGCAATTTAATTTGTATTAAATTTTAATGTTAATTTGAAGTGGATTTGAATTTGAATTTGGAAAATTTGGAAAAGAATATATTTTCATTTTAGGGTTTTCTTTCAAAGGCTTATGGGAAAAATTGGTTGCAAAAAGAAAAAGGGGGCTTTCTTTTTGGGGAATGGATTCTTTTTTTGATTTTGGTGGAGAGGCTTGCAGGAGGCTAAGATTGTGGAGTTGAAAGAGTGCTTGAAAATCCTCCATTGTTGAAGCTTGCAAATTTTGGAGAAAACACAAGGTTCCATCATTTCTCCCTTCATCTTCTTGCTCATTTTGAATGATTGAAAATATAGTTTTAGATTCAATGGAAATTCATAGAAAAGCCCTTAAATTTGCTAAATGCTAGATAGATTTGGAAATTGAAACCAAACAAGAAATTTATACCAAGTTATTGAAAGAAAATCAAAGAAAACTCAATGTTAGAACTAAATTTTGAAAACCCATTTTGTTGTTTTGAAATAAGTTCTATTCTTGAAATGGGTTTGGATTATTTTTACAAATTGAGTATGAAATCAAAATCTGGGTATATATATTTGTGAATATAACCATATATATATCAATACATGGATATACCCACAAATATATATACAAATATATTTGTTATATTTGAAATTTTGGATTTTGGGTAAAACCCAGGAGAATGCTCTATTTTTTTCGCCATATTCAGTGGTTGGTAAATAAATAATATAAATTTTATTTTGTTGGTTGTGGGGTGGGAGGTCAAACCCCACCGCCACCACACAGGCTACGGCCAAGGGCCACGGACTATGTGAGGAACACACAGACCATGGTCGAAGGGCCACGG
>VDFB02326408.1:111110-215408 GCA_007258455.2 Sequoia sempervirens | reverse complement strand
GACTGGGCCATCTATAAAAGGGGCATCCCCCCTCATTTGTAATTAGATTAGATTAGAGATCAGATAATAGAGCAGAGAGACTAATAGTGTAGTTGAAATAGCTTAGCATAGCATAGTTTGAAGGAGAAGGAAAGTTTTCCTTTGAGAATTTTGTAAGAAGTTGTGAAAACTATCATAATAAAAAAAGCTTTCATTGATGGTGAATTCGTCTTTTGTTATGAGCAGCTAGCAAGATTTCTTCACCCCTTCCACTTCAAGTAGCTTAAATTAGAGTAAATTTCATTTTCATGTAACTAGATGTTAGTTGTGGATTTGTGGTGTTTAATCGAGACAACTTCGTTTTAATCCATACCACTAGCAGCTTGCTGACGGCAAGTTTGCCTTGTGTGGTCAATTGGAACACTTTATAAGCTTAACTTCGGTTATGATTCTCGTCTTGGCATGCGTCGTCTTGACGGTGTCTCTATGCTGAATTGTGACTTGAAAACTTCCTACTACTCCCTTGAAGATTGCACCAACTTTGTAGAGGTTGTTCAATGCGAGGCGAAGCAAAGTCTGGTTGAAGTTTGTCGAAATTGATTCCACTTCCTGCCCTTAGAAAAAAAAAAAATCTTAATCCCTACAGCCATTCAATTCAGTACATTTCTGGTTAGTATAGGAAACACATACCTCATTGCCAAATCATTCACAACGCACGAAAATCCCCTTCCATCACTAAGCTACTGTCAATTGCCATGCACTTGTGAACAATTGTGTAAGTCCCCTCGTGAAAACAACAAATCACAACGAACCAACTGAGGGTATTCCATTGCATTATCGGAACCTTGGAGTTGAACGTATGATCTCTCTCGCAATCTTAGCGTACGGAATACTTTGATCAAGAGAGAATGGAGTAGCCTTCGGATACTTTGTTCTGCTAATTGGTAAGGTCACAAAAATCACATCAACAAGACTGATATCTAAATCTGAGTATGCATAATGTCAAATATAAAGATCAAACCAATAAGATGAAGAGTCTCAAAAGCAAAATGTTTTCAACAATTTCTTCAATCGAATTATATCAAAAACTTGGCCATAGGCCACTAAGTTTTTACCATGAAGCACAAATAGAAAGTCTGAAGTAACTTTCTCCAGCAGCAATAATTCAAGTGATATTTTACACCCTCAAAATTGCTATCAATAGGAAGTTTTCGTTTCCTATGATAAAGAACAATCTGCAGAAACCCTAGGCTCCACAAGATGAAATGACAAACATCAACATCAACATCAAATTTGGATGATTGGCAATGAACTCCTCATGTCTTTATTCTTTTTCTTCAAGAGGTTGGCTTCCTTCTAGAACTTTCCCAAGTCACCTTCTAGAAGGAATATTATAATATTATTTTATTTTATTATTGCACTTTATAATAATACAAAATATTAATCAACTCCTAAAGTGCAATATAACATTATAATATAAAATAAAGGTTTCCATAAATAGAAATATCCATGATGATACTAGGAAAACCTTCATGAAGTCGCGAAATGAGCCAACCAATCAAATGGGTATCTGCCCAACGATCCTCTCATCAAGCCCCATTAGCCTACGAGGATCAGGAATAAGCTAATTCCTCAAAACTCCAAGGCTCATGAAAAAGGGGACATTACACAATCAGCATGATGAGGAACTACAAAGTACTGAAAAGTAGAGTATGGGTGGCTTGCCGACCCTTCCGCTTGTTTAGCGGGCAGTACAGAAAAGTAAATGGACGGCAAGGCCTGTCCCTTCCACTAAAAGTAGGAATTACAAGGTAAAGTGCAGAAATATAAAGTGACAATCAATACTACTGATTTCAGCCTTACAATGAGAAGCAATCTGCAAGTTACAAGAGTATTAGTTGTTCAATCCAAAATGATATTAGATGATCTCCCAAACTTCACAAGCTTATCAACTATGAAAAACAAGCCAAAATCAGAACTTAAACCAATCTGATATGAAAAACCAGCGTACAGAAAACTCAAACCAGCAAGCCATAATCACACCAAAATGCTCATATCTCCTTCCAGACACCTCCAAATGATGTGGAATCAAGTGCAATAGATGCCTAAGAGAAGGGCGACCATGTTCAAGCCAATAAACCTCACCAAACAGCTCCAAAATAACTGACATGTTTCCCAAGGAAGCCAAGGAGGAAGTACGACCCTCAAGGAGAAGGGCAACCAACATTAAAAATCCATTTCTCAACCATAAAATCTGAAACTCAACAACATGAGACGTCCAAGGAAGACAAATGCATAGGGTCAATACCCAGAATGAGCAAAAATTCGACAAGAGAGCAATGAGCAAAAACATGTTTCTACAAGCACCAAACCAGCAAACCAAAAACTGAGAAAACACACCATAAACTTTAGAAAACATCAATAGTAAACATCTCCATTATGCTCAATATGTTCTTTAGTGTAAAGAACAGTCCAAGGCTTAGCTAGGTGCTATCTTGCAAGCACAAAACTAAGTTTTGCTAGGAGGTATGCATTCCTCGAAGCGAGTGAGTAGCAATTTTGGCAGCACCTTGTTATAATTTTCAATGGATACCAACAATAAAGCCCAACACTCTTATTTATAACTTCTCCACAAATTCAAAATGCCTTTCCCTCCAATTAGGGCAACCAAACATGACATTCAAATTCACCTATATCAAACTGCATTTGGATTTCATTCAAACTTCATTTGTCTCCATAACTTGGCGTCCAACATGAGGAGGTGACTTTATTAAAAATGCAAATAATCACATGAGTTGGGCATCCAAAAGGTTAAGTGAAAATACATTATAAAAATCACCTTTACAAAATTAATTTGTCTCTCCAAGTTAGGTGTCCTCCAAGCCTTAGCAACATATTTTCACTTAAAATATAAATTCAACCAAAATACTGAATTTACCAAAAATAAGCTCCAAGAGTGCGGGAGACCAAACTGCTCAAACTGACTTTCCTGAAATAGCCTTTGAACTGGACTATTGAAACCCTACTAAAAATATCACTTACTATAAATAGCATACTGCTAAAAATAGTAAGTGTGTCCAAATGCATTTTAACCACATTTTGAACAGTCGTCGCAACTTACTAAAAATAGTAAGTCCAAAAAAGTTACATGTTTTAGTTGCATGTCACACCATTGCGAAGCTCTTTGAAAACCCAAAAGGAATCCAGAATCCAAACTGCAAAACTCGAACATGCAAACCCCCAAAACTGTTAAAACACCCTCCTAGAAAATAGAAAACCCTAATTTCTGCTTCTAACTAGCCTACAGGGCTCCGGGATAGGCTAACGGCCAACTGCACTGATCACTGCTGAGAAGGGGACATTAAAATTTACGTTGTTCCCAGGGTAATAGTTGACTAATATATAAGGTTTATGTGATCCCATATTTTTTCGGTTAATTTGGACTTGTTGATTATGGAGCTCCTGCTCCTCGTATTGTAAATGACTCTATTTTGTGAACTATCTTTAATATAAAAAAAGAAAAACTGAAAATATTCTTAGTTGCTTTCCCATGAGGTTTATTGGGATCTTACATGAATCTAGCTATGCTTCCTCAACTTTCTGAGATAGGGATGGTGGGACATGTTTCCAGTACGAGGATTTTTTTGGCCATTTTTTAGGGGACAACAGGAGACAACTATTAAAAAGATAGGGACTTTTTTAAAATATAAAGAAATTTCAAATATTTATATGATAAAATTGATATTACATATGAGCATGAGTTAATAAAGACATGCTTCACTCATGTGTATATTCAAGTGAGGGATTTATTATTAAAGTTTCCCTAAAGCCTTCAAGACTGAATGTTTTGTTGCCAAACTCAATAAAAAAGAGGAAGGGTTAAGTAAAAACATAACTGATTATGTTCCAATTTGACCTTAGATGGGATATTAATAGATGGAATTGTTCAATGAGTTGTCTATGCAAATACATTTTTGTATTATGAAAATGACTTAACTCGTATTCAGCAGTATAATGACTACAGCATGCCAGCTTTGTCTATGGCAATCCTCGTGTACTAAACAAGTTGTCCAATGTATCAAGCAAGATAATCTGTAATAACCACCCCCTATTTTTTTCTTCAAATTTACTCAAATAAATGACAACATAAATTTGCAAGTATAAGACTCACTGCTGTCACTGAGGTCTGATACAATTTTGCAATGTGTTTATAGCTGCTGTTCAAATTTCCTGGTGATAGATAAACAAGTTGATACTTCATTCATGGAAAAAGATAATTATTTGAATCACAACATAAGCATCAACCAACTCATGCCAAAGGAGGAAAGCAGAAGTTATTAGACTGAAAAACCTGTAACCATCTTTCACATAACTGCTGCTATATTGGTTTTTGATGAATAGCCTCTCATAAGTGATACTAAAATATGGAATAAACACACCAAAGAAGTCACCCTCTTAGTAACTTGTAAACAGGGATGATGAGGCTTGTTGCTAACAAGCCTGGTCTGATAAAACTTGAAAGGGACATTAAAGACCTGCTGATAACAACTTGCAGGACACAGCATCCAAAGAAGATCCTCAAAACCCACTACTATTAGTGTGATACACTACTTAATGATGACAGTCAGCAACAACACTTACCAGCTCTACATGGCCTCAAACAGATGAAGAACCAATGGATTCAAGTCTGAAAATGATAAGTAATGATTATTAATGGTCTGCTCTCATGGATTGCAACTTACTGCAGCCATGAGAACACCTCCACATGCTCAGTCCATTCAATAGAAAACACCACCCAGCACTAACCATCAACAAACATTCGCCCCAGCACTTAAACTTAACCTCAAGAGTAAATAGGAACCACTTTTTTGGACTGATGACAACCTTCAGGTGACTCAGCAACAAGTTTGGTGCTGGAAACAGGGGCAATCTTCCCTTTTAAATTCAAATCTGCTGAAATAACATAAATTAGTCTAGAAGACTAAAAACAAACATGGAATATCATACCCAGGATGTGTGTTCATCAACCCAACTGAAGTATGCATTGAAAGTTGAAGCAAGAGACTGATATAGTGCTGATACAACTCTGTACTGCTAACATGTTGTACCCCAAATTAAAAATTTTGCTACACTTAGGCATTTTGAAGAAATGGTTAAAAGTCCTGTTAAAATTGTTAGAAAAAGGTCAAAATTAGGAATTTGCATGTCTTGCATGAGGGTCAAAAACTCAAAATTTTCAAAATCTGACGATCTGGGTCTGCTCAGAGCGACCTAGTCTACAAAACCCAGATCTCAGTTTTTCGTCCTTAATTTTAGAAAAATGAAATTTTCTAAAAATAGAACTTTTTATGGGTTTCTTCTCAAACGGATGCTAGCAAAATTTTCTAAAAATAGAAAGTTTGGCTTCCAGGGCTCAAACTGATTTTAATTGGCTTAAAATACTTCCTCATCAAGCTGGTCCAATCAAAATGATCAAAAGATCAGTTTTGCCCTGGTGGGTATATTCTGCTTTTTTAGGAGCTCCAAGGTCATTAATGGAGGTTGTTCAATTGCAGGATATCAAATTCAGCGTCTCAGGCACTGCACAGATCAAGAAACGACAGAAGATGATTGAGGAACAAAGAACGAAGAATGGAGGTTGGAGAATCTTGAAAACTGCAAAATTTTGACTAAGTCTGCAGAGTTCAAGCGCCCTTGCCCAGTCTAGGCACCTAGGATTCTATGCCTTAGTCAATTTTCCATCCCGACAATCGAAGCATGAAGTAGTGAACGAGCAACAAAGGAGAAAGTGAAAAATGCAAAATAAAAACTATCTCTGGAGACTCTGGGCACCCCAACTAGCCAAGGGCACCCATGATTTCAAGGTATCAAATAATGGAGTTAGGTTTTCTGCATTCAAGATCTTTTGTTCACAATTCTTCTAGCTCCGCAACGAATCCAGCAACAGGTTCATCAGATCAACTAGTCAATCAAAATCTTAGATCGATCGGAGGAGTCTTGATGAAGTGGCAAATTGCAAACCATGAAAATATCAAAAAATAAACTAAGTCTAGGAACTCTAGGCACCCCAGGTAGCCAAGGGCCCCCAGCATTTTGGAGGACCTAATGCAGAGTTTAGGGTTTGCAGATGTACTCACTGTCTTCAGAATTTTGTAAGTTTTCCAGTGTATATCCCAACTCGATCATCAGACTCGTCAGTTGCTGGAAAATTTAGATCAAACGGAGGACACAACATGAGGTACAAATTTGAAGGATGAAATCCAAGCAAAAATGGTTAAGTTTGGAGAGGAAAAACGCCCCTAGACAAAAAAGGAGCCCAAAGCTCAATGCCTTAGTCAAATTTTCAAAGTTTTCATCATGAAACTTTCTAAAAAATGTCCACATTCAATGAACTTGCTCAGGATTGGCTTCAAGAAGTTTTCAAGCTGGAGAATAAAACAGTTTCCAAACCTAAAAACTTGTTTAAGATGGCTTTGTACATTCATTCTTCACAATTTTTGCAAGTGGTGTCCAAGAGCAAGAGAGGAGAAACATAAAATTTTATCCATTTCAAGATTTGAAGGGCAAAACTTGGTAATTTTTCAGAGTTCTTCATATTTTCTTGATCAGCTCATACAGAGGCTTCCTTTTTCATGCTTTATTTTTCCAAGGCATCAATTTTCAGAAGGAGGAGGTCATTTTTTTCAATTTTCAGCAATCTGGGTCAGCTTGGTTCATGATTCTCAAAAACTTGGAAAAAATTTCAAATTTCAAGAACCTGCTTTTTTCATGCATGTCCAAGAAATCTTCAGTATTTTCAAAATTTGATCAATTGGGTTCATACAAAACATGATTCTGCACAAATCCCAACTCTTAGCTTTTTTCAAGAAAAATTCAAAAATTAGGGTTTCTGCTTTTTCAACCAGCCATCAACAATTTTCAAAAACAAACGATCTGGGTCTTCTTGCAACGAGTTTCTCTATAAAACCCATATCTCATATTGTTTTTGAAAAATCTGCCCGTTTGAAGATGAAAAAATCAGCAAGCTAAATTTAGCGTTTGTGCAAAAATTGTCCGAGCATAGTCAAGTTTATAGTGAATCTTCAAGTTTTTCAGTATGGACTACTCTCCCATCGAATTCAAGACCAAATCAATGTTGTATCATGATTTCATCAAAACTTGTGAAACTGATTTGCATCATATTAGACCAGTGTTCAATTTGTGTGCTTTGGAAGACGCGGGCAATGTTGCCATCAGACACCTTGGTCATTCTAGATTACTTGCAGCAACATCAATTCCCATCTCAGTGCAAAGTTTAGAGTTCATAATTTCTTGTATTGCATTACAACCCCGCAACACGAGAAATTCAAACAGCAGATGGAAGAGTAGTTTGCATACTCAAGCTGAACATTGTTGAAAAGTGCTTTTCAATAATTTTGTCATCTCCATTGAAGAATGTGACAAGGTGTGGAACATGCACAAAGATAAATACTGAAAGAAAGTTGCACAAAAATGGTTGGAGAAACACAACACTTTGCCGAAGAACGTCAAGCGTGGAGAATTCAAGGAGTTTGCAATAATGATTACTCTGCTCAACCGAGTCACTAATCAAGCAGAAGCTACAAAATTCCAACCTTGGATGTTCTATATCATCTCTCATATCATGAAGAAATCAGAATTTTATGACTGGCCAACTTTGATCAATGATAGTCTTCACCATCAAATGACCAAATACTTCAAAATCCATGAGTTCCACATGATTTCATATCTATAGTGGCCTTTCAAGGAAAATTCAGAGGACTGAATATCATAGGAACTCTGGATGTACAACATGTTTATAATCATTACCCTCAACTAGAGTTTTCAGAGTCAGCACATCACTACAAAAGGGTAAATGAGGCATTCTTGATGCATACAGTGAGAGACCTAGACAACGAGTTGCATGTATGGATTTCATCAACTACCAGGGCAGCAATGGCAGAGTGGGCAGATTGGTTCATCCAGTTTCCTACATTCTCCTACATCAGAGTGTACGGCTTCTCAAGTAGTCCAGTCATGTTGCTAAGATATCCTTCAGATGAGGTGGTTTTCATGGAGTTCCTGAGGCAAGTGTATGAAGTTCACACTTCTTTGCGGAATCGAAAGAAGGTTGCTTCCAGTTTTCCATTTGAGTTGGGAATCTATAGATGTAGATTATCGGCTGATGAAAAGTTAATGGGTGATGAGTTATCAAAATTTGGTCTCAAGCCATTCAATGAGAGACGATCATACGATCCTCATGGTGTCTTCGCATCCCGTTTTGGTCAGAATTATGCTCATGTGCCCGCAGTTGAAGATTTCTAGGCTAATTGCAAAGATGAGTTCGAAGTACAAAGACGCAATAATAGCAAGTTCACACTCCACTAGATGAAAGATTGCTTGTTAGAAGATATTGAAGGATTGTCCGTTGTTGATGGAGAAGTACTTCTTCCTATGTACATCTGAAATCAAATTGAGTAGCAACCACTTCCACAAGTCAATTGGTCCAACAAAGAGTGCACCTCAGTTGAAGAAAGAACGAACCGAGTTATTGTTACACCCCGATTGTATAGCTACTACTTATTAGTACTGCATAGGGTAAAATGATTGTAAAGAGAATTCAGAAGATGAATAAAATATGTTGTTCCTTCTTATCAATATGAGTGTTTTCACATTTAATGATTGTCTCATTTAATGTTGCTTCAATTAATGTTATCCATGATGAAATATTGCATTATAAGGTTATTGAATTATGATATTCTAACTTGAGATGTTTATGTATACTGCTAACGTTATGAACATTTGACTGTCGTGAGATTATGTCAATGGATGCAGGTATATGAACCATTCCTCCAAGCGGAGGGGAAGTATCACTCAGGAGAGAAGCTTGGTCAGGTAACCGGTAAAGTGAACTATCTAAGCATACACACACTTCACTTTAGATTGAGTGAACTGAGTCATTTGTATGGGTTATAGTTAAGTCATCCTTAACTTATATGTTTGCATTAGGAGTCTTGTCTACTTTTGTATGCATTTGTGAGTGATGTTTATCTATGTATCTGTCTTGTGATATTACAGTCATATGGATAGGTTGGATGTAGGTGGAGGTACGTTTATGTGTTTTTGACCGCACTAATAAAGTGGGGCGGCTACCCTATTTCTCTTGATCAAAGTATTGGGGTAAGATTCGAGAGAGTTCATGCGTTCAACTCCAAGGTTCTTTCAATGCGAATAGTCTCAATTGGCTCAATGTGATTTGTGGTATTTCAAGGGGACTTATGAAATTGTTCAACATCTTTAGAAGGCTTTAGGGTCAAGTCGAGTTGGTTGGTCAACTTTTGAGGTTAGCACTGCTGTTGGAACAGTAAATAAAGTGCTGGGTTTGAATTTTCTAATCTACTCTAAGGCATGGGACATGGTGATCAATTCTCACAAGCTTCAACCATTTTCTGCTTTTGCCTCTGCATTATAGCCTGAACACCTTTGCTCATCCATGGTAGCTTTGAGCAAAAACAGACGATTTAATACCATAGGCATATAAACATACAAATCATGATCGAAGTTAAGTGCATGATATTCCAGTTGACCACACAAGGCGCATTCACCATCAGCGAACACACTAGTGGTATGGATAGACGAAATTTGCTCAAATTGAAGACCACATTCCACACTATCACCTACGTACATGAAATGAAACTTATTCTACTTTAAGCCACTACTTGAATCAGAAGGACGAAGAAACCTTGCTAGCTACTCACAACAAAAGACAAAATTCATCATCAATGAAAATTCTTTTTATTGGGAGAGTGTTCACAACAATTTCTTACAAAGTTTTAAAGGAAAAACTTTCCTTCTTCTTCAAACTACTCTATCAATCTATGCTATGCTACTTCTAAGCTATCACCTAGATGTCTCTCTATTCTAATCTCTACTGTCTACCTATTCTAATTAGATACAAATGAGGGGATGCCCCTTTTATAGCTGGCCAACAGAAGCGAGACGGCTCAGATTACAATCGGCTGGATGGCCCAGAAAATTAGGGTTTCGAGCTAAACAACTAAAAACCCTAAAAACAGACGTCAAAGAGGAGTGGGGTAATAAATGAGCCATAATGTCCATCATCAAAGAGTTTGCTGGCAGAATTTGACGCGCAATCGGAGCACTTACTATTTTTAGTAAGACTAGTCCCAACACAAGCTTAAATATCTGAAACCTCAAGTCTGCAACTTCTTTCTCTTGCTTTTACCGATTTTCCTCCTTGATTTGTTCTTCAACTCCAATGGAGCTGAGCTTGAAAGATTTTCTAGCCTTGAACTTGAACATTTCTTCCTCTCAGAAGCAGCTATAAATAGCAAGTCAACATCAAGTCTCAGTATGAAGAGGTCAAACATGTGATGAGGACCCCTTGGCGCAAATTTCAAGACAAACGAAGTTGCTGAGAATGGAGAATCAGACACGTGCTATTTTTAGCAGACATGGGCAAAGAAATTAGGGTTTCCTAAAATCAAGGGCGGAACAGGGCAGTCGTGCAAAAGCAGCATCCAGCCACGGTCGTTACACTTCAAGCATTTAGTACGTAAAATTTGAAGACATTCTAAGCAATTGCTATTTTTAGCAAGTTGCTAAAAATAGCAGGTACAGGCAAATATCAGGCCCCGACAGCACGATCACACCACGAAGTTCAAAACAGGGCAAAAATCAAGCTTTCAGAGTCAAAAGTCAGTTGAAAGCACAAAATTTGAAGAACTTTCTAAAAATAGAAAGCCAGGGCGAATTAGGGTTAGCAGGAGAAAATCACCCTAAATTTGGCAAAGGGCACAAAATTCGAGAAAACGAATAAATTTTCAAGTCCAGCATCGGAACTTGCTTTAAAAGGCTAAAGGCGGATAAAAAAATTCTTCTAAGGCATGAAAACCGGAAGCTCACATGGTGAAATGCGCCCTAGCTTGTGAGATTAATTTCGAAAATTCTCTAAGGCAATCAAATTTGAAGCACCACCTGCCAAATGCGCCTTACCTTGAAGAAGATGGGTGGAAAATATTCTAAGTACTCGAAATTCGAAGTCCAGCTGGTGAAATACGCCCTTGGAGTTGAAACTTGATGAAAATTCTCTAAGTGTAAAAAATTGAAAGTACCCACTCCAATATGCGCCCAAACTAGAAGGTGTTGGATGATGAAATTTTTCTAAGTCATTGAAATTTGAAGCTCCCCCCTGTGATTTGCGCCCTTGAGCCTAGAAACTTCAAAATTTGGCTAAGTCTTCAAATTGAAACTTGAAGGGGGCATAGTGATTTGCACCCAAGGTGTAAACTGGAAGGAGAGCCTGTGAAATGCGCCCACCAAGGAGATGACTTGAAAGCTTTTGACTAAGTGATGAAACTTGAAGCAGGGTACCCCAAATGCGCTTTCCATGGGTTAAGAATGGAAAAAGTTCTAAGTGTTATAAATTGAAAGCTCCATGGGTCAAATGCACCCCACTTTGAAAATGACTCGAAATTTTACTAAGTGTGGAAATTTGATGCTCCCCATGCTATTAGCGCCCCTGAGCTTAGAGTCACAAAATTTGAAGCTAGACCATGGATTTGCGCCTAAGCTTTAAGACTAGAAATTTCCTAAGTGAAAAAATTTTGGAAGTCCAAGGGAGTATTTGCGCCCAAGGTCATGAAGGTGGCAAAATTAAAAGCTCCATGGTTAATATGCGCCCTCATTTAAAAGCTCAGCCATTGATTTGCGCCCTTGAGGAGAAAGTGAGTGTGAAAATCCTCTAAGTGTCGAAATTGAAAGTTCCCCCTCTCAAATGCGCCCCCATTTAAAAGCTTGCCCTCTTGTTTGCGCCCAGCTAAGAAGGAGACGAAGGTGGAGTTTGAAAATTTTCTAAGTTACAAAATTTGAAGTTGCCCCTGCCATTTGTGCCCAAGCTTGAAGAATCGAAATTTTTCTAAGTGTCAAGAAACTTGAAGGAGGACATGTGATTTGCGCCCAGGCCAGTGAAGAGAATGAAAGTTGGAAATTCGACCCAAGTCATTAAATTAAAACTTCAAGGATGGATTCGCGCCTGACTTTGAGAGGCTAGAGACTTGAAATTTGACTAAGGCAAATAAATTGAAAGCTCTATGTGTTATTTGCGCCCATCACAAGGTGGCTGTGCAACGAAATTTGTCCAGGTAAAGGAATTAAAAGCTCAGGCTATGATTTGCGCCCCAGTTAAATGAATGAAGGAAAGTATTCTAAGTCATTTAAAATTGAAAGCCCTATATATGATATGCGCCTTGAAGAAGAGGAATTATTTAAAAACACTCTAAGGCGTTAAAACTAAAAGCTCAACTTTGATATGCGCCTGGATTTGGAGAAGCTCATATACGCCCAAAGCTTTGAAATATTTGTAAGGCAACGACATTGGAAGTAGAAGCCATCATATGCGCCTTGCTTTGAGAATTTAACTTGATAAAATTTCTAAGTGGTTAGAAAGGGGTGTTAATAAATATTAATGTTTAAAAAAATTAAATATCCCCCCCTTTTATGATATACATAAAATCACGTGAAATTCGAAGGCGTTTAAATTTTTTTTCCAAAAGTGAGATTGAAAATCAGAATCAAGCTAAGGTGTTGGAAGTGATAAAATTTCTCTAGGCAATTAAATTCAAAATTTGCCTAAGTCGGAGAAATTAATTAAATTAATTTAATTATTTTCCTAAGTTAAATTAAAAGTTCCCCTTTAATTTGGACCCATGAAATTTTGAAATTCGGACGATTTTAATCGCGGGGAATTCATTTCGGAGTTATTACGGACAGAAAATAAATTGTGCCTAGCCATTTTAAAGTGCTGACATTGATTTTTCACGTGTGCTGGTGAAATAAATTAAAAGGCATTTAAATTTAATTTTATATTTTAAAACAGTGAGATTATTTTAAATCAAAGCAAAATGATTTTTCTCGAAATTACTTCAGTTAGCTGGAAGTAACTGGCTGTCGGGAGGGAAATTTTAAATTCAAATCAAGGAAAAAATCTCCTGGAATAGCAAATTGCTATGACGACTGTAAGACGACTGGAATATTCTCTTTTAAATTTAGAAAATGTCTAAGTCATGATGAAGAGAATTAATGGCATCTGCTAAAATAAGCACCAGCTTTTGGTTATAAAACTTTGAGGATTTTCATTTTCATTTCACAAGATTCGAAGTTGAGATTTATGCTTAAGAGATTGTTAAGAATTATTCTGAGGTTTTCGTTGTGAGGCTGATTTATTTCTTTGAGAGCTGAAAGTTGAGAGTTGCTGAAGAAGTCGCTTTATTTCTCTGAAGTCAAAATTGTGAGAAGTTGCTAAAACTCAAAGTTGCTGCGATTTAAAAAAAATTTATGAAGTTGCGAAGTTGCTGAGACTCGAAGTAAAATCTGAAGTAGAGGTTGTTGAAGTTGAGAATTTTATTTCTCCAAGTTGCTGAAAGTAAGTATTTCAAGTTGCTGAGATTTAATATTTTCAAAGTTGCTGAAACTTGAAGTAAATTCGAAGTTGAGATTTGTGAAGTTAATTTCTTCCGGAGAGCTGAAAATTCTTTTGGCTGCAAATTGTTGAAGTTCGGAGTTTTAATTTTCGAAGTTTAAATCTCTCGAGGTTTGAAGTTGGAGTTATACTACTGAAGCTATTGATTTAAATTTATTTTTGCAGCCAACTCCATTTGCCAGCCATCTCCCGTGGTTTTTATTTTAAAAAGTTTGAAGTGTAATGTTTGCTTCTTGTTTTGCAGATAGCTGAAGGACGAAAAGCTGATGTTGCTGGAACAAGCAAAGCTGGAGCTAAGGCTGGAAATAATGAAGCTATCAAAGAAAACGCCTCCAGGCAGGCGATCATCAAGAGCTTAAAGAAATCTTTTATTCCGGAGTCTAAGATCGTGTCAAAGTTCGGGAATTTGACGGACACCAACCTCGGGTCTTTCAACCTCAAGGCCTTCATGCGAAGGATATATGGGCAAGGTGGCAATCCTCCGATGGAAGTATCGCACAACATTGTGAAGAGCGGATTATATGCAGCAGCTAGGTTCCAACCATCAGTTCGATGTCCAGATCTGATTATGGAGTGCACAAACTTCTACAACTCGGACCATCGGACGATTTTTTCTCGAGATGGCACGTTGTTGGCCAACCTTGAACCTGATGCAATTGGCGAGGCATTCGGGATCCTGGCTACAAATAAGATGTTATACAAATCCAAGGAAAAGGCTGATAAGATGTATGCCACATCTTTCGAGAAATGCATGAAGAGAATCAACACCACCTGGATGAGAAAGCCAAAGCCTCCTGCTGCCAGGCTGCCAAAGCAAATAATTTCAGAGGAGCTGAAGCAGGAATACTGTGATATAATTATGTTGCTTAGTCGAGTTAACGGCAACCCGCAGTCATATGTGTTCGAACCATGGATGTTCTTCTATATTAGCGTGGTGCTCGAAGGAAAGGTGGAAGTGAATTGGGCTCAAATGATAAGCGATAACATCAATGAACAGTTCGAAAATATGAGGAGAAGGAGGACATTCTACATGAGCTCGTATGTTATCTACATGCTAGCTCGGATGACAAAATACAGAGGGTTGGCATACTAAGAGCCGATTGGGTGTGGTTTTAATCAATTCAAGATTCATGAATCTTGTAGGCAGTTGCATCTCGCAAGCACGGCTGACTTCAAGAGGGTAAATGATGCTTTCACAATGTACATCACGAGGACCCTTCAGCGAAGATTGCAACAAAGGATATCTGAAGAGGCGCAAATGTTGATAGAGGAGTATGGGTTTTGGTTCGTCCAATTCCCAAAGTTCACCTATTTAAGGCTGTCGGGGTACAATTCATACGTCTACCGACTACCGAGATACCCCACGAATAGAATGATTATGCTTGAGCTGTCTAGGCAACTAGTGGCCTATGACAAAATTATAAGAAGGAAGAAGAAGGGAGGTTTGCACTTTCCCATTGTTTTGGGAAACTCGCTTGAGGAGTGCCCTTCTTTGCAGGCAGCCAAGGAGGCTGAAGATGAATTGGGTTCTATCAGTTAACTCTCCATACCAGCCGACAGGATTTTGATCCTCGAGGGAAGATTGGAACAGTGCAGGGTGAGGAGTACAAGCACAAAGCTCACTTGGAGGATTTTTGGGCGAATGCTGGAGACAAAGCCGAGATTAGAAAAAGAATGTTCTCCAGGTTGCCCCTTAAATTAATCAGAGAGTGTGAAGTGGTCCAAGTCCCGGACCAGGTTGATGAGGTACTGGCCCGGTTCGTAGCTTACGCGGTCAAAGAGAAGAGCAAGGGAATCCGAGTCATGGACGAGAATCTTCTAGAGGGATAGTGGGCATTAATTGCCCATAGTGGTCAAGGAGGAATCTGCTATTTTTGGGTTCATTAATGACGCCACTCCTCCACCTTCTGGCAGTTTTTAGGGTAAATCTTGTCTAGGGCTGAGGTGGCTCGATCTGAGCCCTCCATTGTAATTCGATCTGGACCATCCGTTGAAATTGGCCAGTTATATAAAGGGGAGTCCCCTCATTTGTACAAGAGTAGTTAGCAATTAGTGAGATATCAGAGCAGAATAGAGAGTAGACATTTTGGAGTTAGAGTAGTTTTCATTGCATTATTTGAAGGAAAAGGGGAATTCTCCCTTTGAGAATTTTTGTAAGAGGTTGTCACGAAGGCTAATCATAATAAAAGCATTTCATTGATGGTGAACTCAACTTTTGTTGTGAGTAGTTTGTGAGGTTTCTTCTTCCTTCGACTTCAAGTAGGACTTAATTTTCATGCTAATAGTTAGTTATGGGTGTTTACGTTTGATGTAAGTGAGCTTCTTTAGTCCATACCACTAACAATCTTACTGATGGTAAGCTTGTCCTACGTGGTCAACTGGAATGCTTTATACTTAACTTCGGTCAAGATTCATGTGTAGCTATGCATCGTTGTGATGGTACTTGCATCGTTGAATCGTGATTTGAACATCCTTTTTCTCCTTCGAAGATTGCACTAACCTTGTCGAAGCTGTCCAACAGGAGGCTAGACAACACTTGGTTGAAGTTCACTGAAATTAAGCTTAATATCCCTTGCATTTAGGTTAGAATTTAGATCTTCTAGACCTTGCATCCTTTTTAATTCCGCACACTTTTGGTTAGCTTTAGGAAACTCGCACTTCAAGGCTAAATCATTCGCACGAAAATCCCCTTCAAAGCATATATTTGTTGTTTACTGCAAGTATCCTGAACAATTGTGTAAGTCCCCTCGTGAAAACAGCAATTCACATCAAACCAACTGAGGGTGTTCCAAGTATTTCGGAACCTTGGAGTTGAACGTGTGATCTATCTCGCAATCTTAGCACACGGAATACTTTAATCAAGAGAGAACGGAGTAGCCTTCGGACCACTTTGTTCTACTGATTGGTGCGGTCATAAAAATCACATCAACAGTACGTTTATATGTATGCATACACGTGTCAGGAGGATTTGACAACACGTATATGCATATGTATAGAGATACCACACATACACACCTATCAATATGGTGGTAATGTAAATGGATGTAAGTGAGACAGAAGTGGACATATATACATATATATAGTATATACACGTATCCATATGTATATACATATCGATAGAAGCGTACGTTGGCTGATGGATATGCTCATACGGATGTATCGATATGGTATACCTACACATGCGTGAACATAGAGGTATATACAAGTATATATATGTATATATGCACACATCTTGTATTATGTGGATATTAATAATATTATTATTATTGCCTTCTGAATTAGATATATATATATATATATCGGATGTGTGCTAACTGGCTCACAATATATATTTGTTAAATATATATATAATTATATATTAAAGATTATATATATATTATAGTTATATTAAAACATATATTTATATATTTATACTTGGGTATTTAAATATATATATATATATATATATATGTTTAAAATTTTTGAGACTATAATTATATATATATATATATATAATAAAAATATATAATTATTCATTTTTTTAAACTTTGGGAAATCGAGGGGGGGGCCCTAGGTTCGGTTAAGTAATTCGTTCTCACGGTCACGAGTTCTAGTCTCCCACGGTAGTGCGGAGCGCCGAGTCGCGTTAAAAAGTTTACCAGGCGCACTGCAGTTTATAGGGGGTCGTGCTACCCGATTCCTGCAGTCTAAAAAAAAAAAAAAACTTTGGGAAATCGAATTATTTCCTAATCGATTAAATCTTCATTATATGAACTAAAGGAAATCGCGTTATTTCCTATTTTGATTAAATATTTATTATCGAACTATGGAAGAGGAATATTTCTGAATCAACGTCTATGAACTTTGGAAATAAATCATTCAAAATTGATATGTTTTGGAAGATCGAAATAAATCAAAGGCATATAATAGACTTTGATTAATATAATGAAATGGCCGAATATTTGAGGTTGGAATTAACACGGCATTATGAGAAATTGTGTCACCTGTAGGTGGAACGCAAGAAGAAAAACCATTGAGGCGTTTTTAATGTTGACCAAGTCAGAATCTGAAACAAAGAACAAATCAAACGCAGCAAAAATCTTTGTCGATTCAGCCTGGAAAATAGGCTATGTGTTCACTAATCAAAAATGACTTTTTCTCTGTTATATGATTCACTCGCCATAATATGAATTTGGCGCCACATCTAGGAGAAAATTTTGTAGATGTCGATTGGCATAATTTCTCCATGTGCTTTGGAATTGGTAGGCAAGGGAAATTGCGCCACCTTCTGGTTTGAATGTTTCATACAACAATGGTGGCAAACCACATGCCATGGCTGTAGGAAATAGGGAGGTTGGGCTCACTATAAATACTTGCCCAACTCTCCTATTTTGCACCAATTCACTCATTCGTATTCTACATTACTCTTTCATTTCACTTCACTCACAGCTTGTTATTACCAGTTCGTGTTGTTTGCCATATGCATATTTTTTGGGTGACATTATATACAGTCATTCATCATATTTATGAGTGACAATTGATACAGTCAATCTTCATAATTCTGAGTGACATTAGTATACATCAATGTTCACATTTCTGAGAGTTGTTTATATTTGGAGAGAAAAGTGTTCTACCCAAGGAATACCTTAGTTCTACTACTGTTTTATGAGAGTGGGAAAGAGGGAATTTTGTGAGGAGTTGTCATCTTATGTGAAACTGGAATTTGGATTGAGCTAGAAGTGAAGGCAGCTCTATCTTCAATTGGGAAAAGCGTCTACAGGCATGGGATATTCTTCTACTATCTTTTACAAGATTATTCTGCTATTTGAAAAGTATTTTCTGTTAGTGCATAGAGAGATTATTATGTTGTTTCAAAAGTATTTTCTATTTGTGCATAGAGAGATTATTAGGCTGTTTGAAAAGTATTTTCTATTTGTGCATAGGAAGTATAAATGTTGTTTTTTTGAAAAAGAGAAAATGAAGCAAATTCTAGCTATGTTTTACATGTTTGTAAAGATCTCCATAATAGGAGAATGTTGGTTGCTTAGATATTATTCTATTAGGCTTAATTGAGTGCAAGAGTCTCTTGAGGTACACCAACTAAGTTATCCAGATAGCTAGGGAAGCTTGTGTTACTCCTAGGATAGATAATCCAGTAAGGGAGGGTGCTTGTAGACTTGTTATTTATTTGCATTTCAATTAGACTAGGATGTTGTAGGTTAGTCTGGGATGACAAATTATCTAGTGAAGGACCATACCTATGCGTAGTGTAAGATAGCCTTAAGTCAAATCGGCTCTAAGTAGTGTATGTGATAGATGACTCTCAGTCATTTACTGAATTAAAACACTTTGGCCAAAGTAGTGCAATGTACGAGTCTCCACTTAGATTGTGTAATGCTTGCGACTACACTGTCAGTTCACCGTAGTCCATTGTTACATGCTAGATCGAGATTGTGGGTTTACAAGGTTCTAGTTATGTAGGACACAGCACTATGCTCAGTTGGTTGTCAATACCGATTACTCTACCTATCTCTTCATCGAAGGGAAAGGCCATCTTCAAATGATAGATGTGCGGGGGACCGCATTAAGAGCCCATGGTTGGCGGAAAAGTGCCCGAGTGATGCTTCTCCTCCACAGCAGACGACAAAGGAACCAAAATTTGAAAGGAAAGGAACCTGGACCATCTTAGTACTATTTGTTGGAAAGCTCCATGAGCTATGTATGTACTTGTATGTTTTCTTACTCAGTTGTATATTTGAAAAAAAAAAGAAATACTTGATGAAATATGTTGTATTTTATTTGGAAATTATCAATAAAAGAAAAGAAAAAATTTATTGCATTGGCTTTATTATTTGTTTCCATTATATGTTGGTGTAAAATTAAGAAATTTTTACTTTATGAAAGGGTCAGTCTATTACAGTTATTAAGAACAACAAGATTTTCTTAGGCCCTGTTGATGTGATTTTTGTGACTGCACCAATCAGCATAATAAAGTATCCATAGGCTACTCCATTCTCTCTTGATCAAAGTATTATGTATGCTAAGATTGCGAGACAGATCCTACGTTCAACTCCAAGGTTCCTACAATGCAATGGAATACCTGTTGACATGGTTTTTGAGACCGCACCAACACAGAATAAAGTTTCCCAACGGATACTCTATCCTCTCTTGAACAAAGTATTCAGCATGCTAAGATTGCGAGTGAGTTCATGCTTTCAACTCCAAGGTTCCGATAATGCAAATAGACTCAGTTGGCTCGATGTGATTTTGCTGGTATTTCAAGGGGGACTTACACAATTGTTCAACAGTTGACAACAGACAGTGGACTAAGGGCTTTCGTGTAATTCAATTGATTTGGCAAGTGAGCACAAGTTTCCTAATTCTAATCGGAAATGAACTGAATTTAAAATGAGTGTAGGGATAGGAATGTTCTAGTCTATTCTAAAGCGTGGGACACGGTGATCAATTCTCACAGACTTCAACCAAGCTCCGCTTTGCCTCACTTCGGACAGCTTCCGCGAGAGGCTGGTGCAATCTTCAGAGGAGTGACTTCAGATGTTCAGATCACGATATCATGAAGACACCATCACAACGACGCATGCCAACATATAAACCATAATCGAAGTTAAGTTTCACAAAGTTCCAGTTGACCACGCAAGACGAACCCACCATGGTGAGCCCACTAGTGGTATGGACAAGCGAAGTCTTGTTCAAATCGAGCACCACATTCCACAATTACTAAGTACTTGCATGAAATGAAATCTACTTTACTTTAAGCTACTTCAAGATGCTACGTGAATTGGAAGGAGGAAGAAGCCTCAACAACTACTCATAACAAAGAAGAAATCACCATCAATGAAAATTCTTTTATTATGAAAGCATACATGACAACTTCTTACAAAGTATCCAAAGGGAAGACTTTCCTTCCTTTTCAATCTAAACTACTCTACTTTCTACTCTATCAATTTCTCTCTACTCCTTCTCTAAGCTCTGCTTCTACTTCTAATTTCTAATGTCTAACGAGATACAAATGAGGGGGACTCCCCCTTTTATAGTTGGCCAAGTCCAACGGACGGCTCAGATTACAATCGGTTGGATGGCCCAGATTGTGCCACCTCAGCCCTAAACAAGATTCGCCCTAAAAACCGCCATAATGGAGAGTGGGGCAATAAATGAGCAATTAATGGCCACCATCTTCTAGAAGATTCCCGTTTGTAGACGTGTTCACACTATTCTCGGTCGTCTTCTTGACGTCGTTCTTCAACTTCTTCTTTGTCACTGGAGTTATACTAAGTCTCAACACTTAGCCATTTTCTTGCAACTTTTCTTCCTTCGAGGTTGTTGGCGTAACAACTAACACCTCTGGAGTAAGAGTTGCTACGAACAGCCTATGTACACTATGCAATGAGTGCTCTCCAAATTAGGAGGGGAAGCTCCCTCGTTGTGCTTTACAAAAATACCTGCAAAGGGAAATAAACTAAACTAATTCCTGTCTTTTTGTTTCAGCTGTAGAGGTACAAGGCTTTCTTGAAAACTAATATGTTGCAGCTGAGTTTTCTCTGGTTTCGCAGATTCACTAACTACAACTAAACTTAATAACTTAAATTCTATCCAGTTCCCTCAAGAAAACAGAGCATGAGAAAACGGAGCAAGGTTTATGACTATCAGACGATAAACGTGTTTAGATTCTCTACTTGAAGGCAAGGTGGCGCAACTATTATCTCAATCTGAACAAGTCTATTGCCACAAAACAGATTTAAGAATTTACCATGATAATCTTATGAAACCCTATGTGGCATAACACTTGATTATAATAGTAAAGACTCGCAAAACAGATTTATCATCACAATCTTATGAAACCCTATGTGGCATAACACTCGATTAAAATGATAAAAGATTCACAAAACAGATTTATCTAAACTAAGGGAAGTATTTACCATGACAACCTTATGGAACCCTATGTGGCATAACACTCGATCATAACAGTAAAGACTTCACAAAACAGATTTATCATCACAATCTCACGAAACCCTATGTGGCATAACGCTTGATCAATAATGACAAAAGATTCACAAGACATATTTATCTAAACTATGGAAAGAATCCACTATCACAATTGCATGAAACCCTATGTGGCATAACAATTAACTGTAATAGAAAAGACGCATGAACAAATACCAAAAGAGCAATATTGAGGCAAGGTAGGCGCAGCATATATTTCTCTCTCAAGCAAAAGTTAATTACAAATGAGCAAAGCTCTTATTTATATACATCAAGGTGTAGGGAACCCTAAAATCACCTTGTGTTAACTATAGTCTCGCAAATGCATGCAAGATTAATTATTAAACCCTAATGAAGTAAACTATATAGTTAACTGGAAAGCTACCATCAGTTAACTGGTACAAATAACCTAAAATAGACCATGTGCAAGCATGCACGTCCTTATTTAAAGAAAAGTTAACTGGCCACTACCTTCAGTTAACTGGAAACCCTAACCCTAACTCCTGTGACGATAATTCCAAGGATGAGATAAGCATGCATTAAATCAGCAAGTAAAGCTCGTGAAGAGTGGAGTTAGCTGCTGTTATTCGGAGACTCAACCCTGAAATTAGCTGAGGTTCAGGCGAGATCACTCCATCAGCTACGGTCCCAACACCCGATAAGAACTCATCGATCTCTCTGTCATCTGGCACTTTAACGCTGCTCAAAACAACAGTCTGTTTCTTTAGTTCTCTGCCACTTTCTGTGATCGTATGCATGCCATCTTTACATTCTTCAATCGCCTTTCTGAAACTGGCTGCAATCACTGAAATATTCTCTAATTTGGGCGCCACAGGTTCACCTTCAAGGCTGTCACGAATCAGCTTCTCGAACTCTGCTTGAACTTTATCCAACTCAACATACGTGCCATCTTCGAGAAGATAATGACACGGAATCTGAACAACGAAGCCACTGACCAGTGCAAGTACTCCAATGACATCATCTTTGAGTGAAAACAACTTAGTAGAGATCCTCTCACATATTTCCATTCTGAGAAGGTGCTGCTCTCTCCAAGTAAAGACTTTCTCCTGATCCTCATCAATCTCCAAGGCATCGTATGCAACTGACAACTGAGATACCAGAACACGATCCTTTGCCAAGTTCTCTGCAACCGCAATCTCAAGTGACTGAACACCCTGACGAACCTTATGCGCATCACTTCTCAACCGATACAAATCTGCAAGAAGAGTTTTACCAGCAGCAACTAAACTTTCAATCCAGTTGTCTAAAAGTCTGCCATGACTGACCAACTGATCCAATTTTTGTTGTTCTGCAGGTGTATGCTGAGGAAAACCAGGTGTTCTACTCGAATTCCCATGAACAAGATCAGAAATGTATCGACGAAGCTGACCAATTTCAGCTTTAAGTAATGCCTTATCTTCTCCATCTTTGGTGATACGCTCTTCAAGATTATTGGTAACAATCTTAAGAAGAGATACATCTGTCTCTCGTGTAGTCCTGCCAAGATTAGCCTTAGTAAATGTAAAGTCACCAACCTTGACTTCATCTAAGCTTTTACCCTCTGGAGGAACGGCAACTTCACTAACAATTTCTGATTTTGGAGTCTTCTCAATGTGCACCTGTTTCTTGATCTTCTTGTTTGATCTTTTCTGATAAGGTTCACCGAACTCAGATAAATCAAGGTTGTACGATGGTTCACGCCTCTGTCTCCCTAAAGACTTCTCGAGCCAACAAGACTGAACAATCTTCTCAATTCGCAGAGAGACTGTCCCTGATGTATCAATCTGTGGTGGTTCAGGTGTCTACGATCCAACTTGAATTGGTGTCTCAGGCTCAGAATCTATGTCAACGGGCTGCACGTGAGGCGAACTAGGAGGTGAAACGTGAGGCTCAGCCTGAATGACTGTCTCTACTGGAACCTCAGGAACACGTTCAATTTGTTTCTACTTCCTCTTACCAGTAGCCCTTTTCCCCGTGTTTCCACTAAGTCTAACCCCTTCAGGAGGTATAATAATGGCCTTGACTCTGGGTCTTGCTCTAGAAGTAGAAGGCAACGAAGAGAAATCCTTTGGCGGCTCTGCTACAGGAACTGACTTCCGTGTCCGTTTGCTCTCCAAGAATAACTTGCTAGTCTTGATAACTGATCTGGAAACCTCTTCAATAGAAGTATTCTCCTTGGCATACCAATCAGGTGAGCGAAGTGGCTGCCGAGCAACTTGATCCTTAACATAAGAATTGAGAAGAACTTCTCCATCATCGTCGGATAGACCATCAACATCTTCTGATAGGTAATCAGAAAGCTGACCAATAGTGAGTCTACAGTAGTGACGACGATGGACCTCGAATTCATCCTCACAATTTGCCCAGAAATCTTCAAGTGCTCATGTGCAATCCCTCGCTCTAACCGATTTGCATAATGTCCAAGAGGATCATAGGAACGCCTCTCAGTATAAGGCTTGAGTTTGAACCTTTCAATCTCAGTAGACATATGCCTGGCATTTGTTGCAGCATCACATGTGAAAATTCCCAATGTGAATGGAAAATTAGCTGCAGTCTTATGACGACTATGAAGAAAGAAGTGAACATGTTGCATCTGTCTGAGGAACTCCATAAAAACAAGCTTATCTGACGGATACCTCGGTAACATCAGGGGCTCTCCAACATATCCATAAACTCGGATATATGTGAAAGTAGGGAACTGGATAAACCAATCCGCCCAAGTTTCCATTGCTGATTTAGCCTCGGCGGAAATACGAATGTGCATCTCATCATCAAGATCTCTTACTGTTCTCATGGAAAAGTGATCATTCACGGCTTGGAAGTCCTGCTCGGATTGAGAAAACTCCAACTAAGGATAATACTCATGAACACGCTGAACACTGAGAGTGCCATTGGTTTTAAGAAACCTGTAGCTACCTTGAAAAGCAACCAAGTAAACCAAGTAGGATATCATATGAAACTCATGATACTTGAGAAAGTTAGTAATTTGCTGATGTAAGCAATCACTAATCAGCATAGCCCAATCAAAACGCTCTGTACCATCAAGAATTCTGGTAATCAAGTAGAACATCCATGGACGAAAAGTGCTAGCATCTGATTGACCAGTAACTCGGTTAAGTAAAGTTATCAAAACAGCAACTTCCTCTTTGAATTCACCGCGACCAACCTTCTTAGGCAAATTAGTCTTCTGAACTGTCAACCATTTCTTAGCAACTTTTCTCTGTGAACGTTGTTGATCAGCATTCCATATCTTCTCACAAGCCTCAAGAACCACAGTGAAGTTATCTAAACGAGGAGGAATAGCAAAACATTTTTCTATGTCCTTCGGATTGAGACTGCAAACAACCCTGCCATCTGCCGATCTGATCTGTCGTGAAGACGAGTCATAATGCTTGATGCAAGCAAGTACAAACTCAAGATTGAAGATAGAAACAGGAATGGATGCCGCTGCCAGCAACCCAGAATGCTCAAGATTCCTCATCGAATTGCTGCTAACACCTTCCAAACTGCTGAGATTGACCACTGGATAAACATGATTTAGGTCTGTATCTGACGTTTTGATGAAATTATGTGTAAGAGCTGATTTCACCTTGTAATTAATGAGATTGAACTGCATTTTGAAAATGATGACTTTTGACTGTAAAGTCGAATATACTTGGAGAACTTTCTGAAAACCTCTTGACAAAGCTAAAAATAGCCTCTGACAGAAGAAATTTTCGAAGTTTTTCTGGAACATGGGTTTTGTGCACAACTGAATTCTGAACAAACCCAGATAGCTGAATTCTCGAAAAAATGTGATTCAAGCCCACATGCAAAGAGATTCTCGGAAAAAGGCACAAAGCTTCAGAACGAAGGCAAGGAGCGATTTTCTCGAAAAAATCTAAGACGTGGGTCTCGCTGCAAATGCTGAAATATGCGAACCCTGATGATCAGATTCTGAATGTGTATTGAATTTCTTTGACATGCGAAGAAAGTACCTAAGGTGAGAAATAGAAGAAATAAGACAGAAGATAGAAAGTTTTGCTTGTCTGCTTCTGAAAAATCTGCCAACCTCTTCTCTGGAATTTGATGAAACCTGCATGCAAAGAGAAAATAAAGTCTAGAATCGCCTTCCTCTGAACAATCTGAACTCGTTGCTTCGAAGAACGCTGAAATCGGACACCTAAATAACCTTAAGCTTGCTGGTCGCTCAAAAAGAATATAAGCTTCAGAGCAAAAGATGATGAAATAATGGACGCCATTCTTGAAATATATAGAATTTCATCATAGAAAATTCGCACTAAGCAAGGAATGCTTGAAAAGTGCGCTTGGCTTCTAATTGGACCCCATTTTAGTTAACTAAAACTCGAACAAGCTAAATAAATGGCCATGCATTAGGGTTTGCCCATCAACACTTCAGTTAACCACTCTATACGAGTTTGACTTCAGTTAATCATCTTCATTGAGTTCGCCATCCTTCACACTTGCTTTGGATTCACCAAATTTAACCTAAGGCGACCCTTTTGAGAACTTCAGTTAGCAATCAAGAATGAGATGAGGAATTCGCCATCTTCATGCAATAAACAATCTAAATATAGCGACCCTTTTCATACTTCAGTTGGCCTTCAAGAATGCGCCAACTTCACATGTTTTAATCAATAAAATCTAAATATAGCAACCCTTTTGGAACTAAAGTTGCCATTCCTTGAAAAGTGCGTATCTTCACAAAATATGCTTCATTATTCAAACCTAAATATGGCGACCCTTTTGGAACTAAAGTTAACAACTTCATGCGCCACACTTCACAAATCTAATGCTTCATCATTCAATTCGTCCCACTTGAACTCCAGTTGACATTTAATGAAGCGTCATCTTCACTAAAAACTTCACAATTTTGACCAAATTCGCCATGCATGTGGACTTTAGTTAACCTTCAGTGATAATCTTCAGTTAAGTGAACATGCAATCAAGTTAACTCGACATGCAAGGCAGTTAACTGAACATGCAAACTAGTTAACTCGACATGCAAACTGAAAGATCACTCCACATGCCAACATATGAACTGAAGATGACAACCTGTAATCAAGCGGTCTAATCATAAAATTTTAACTCCAAGCATATGCCCATTCAACTCATAATTTCAAAATTCAACTTGACCTCTTAAGGCTAATTCCGCATTCTTAGCCAAATTCTCTAAGTAAAATTTAGGTTAAAACTCTCCGCCGACCTTTTGTTCATCCTCCTACACGGCTGGACTGGATTCGATTATCGTGGCCGACAGTGTATTGCAAAGCTTAATAAAACTGATCAAAAGATATCTGGAGACTAGCTATAAACCGCTATCCAAGGCTCGTAAAAATCCAAGCGCTTCTTTGCAAAGCTTTCGCGCTTTTTCTCGATGAATAAATTTTTGACTCGTGATTTCGTATCTAAGGGAAAAATAAATCCTTCATAACTTTCATTTTCTTAACTTTCAGGACTGGAACTCAGGTTCACTGTGTAGCTGACATCATTCTGCACAACAGCTGCAAAGGCACATTTCCCAAGAAAACAACATCTGAGGGGTGAAACACTAGGGCGCCTTTTTGAAAAGCTGCTCTTTTCATCCCAGACTTAGCCATTTCAGGAACTGGCTAGAATATCACAAAAACCTCGACTGCAAGCTGCTGAGGCATCTCAGGAACTGACGGAGATAGGCAACGGAAAGCTGAGCATAATACGGACACATTGAATATCTGGTATCATCAGAAAGAAAGAATTAAAGGCTTGAAAAGCTTAGGCGCCTTTCCCAAAATGTGCTCTTTTGCTTTTTCTTCTGACGTTCTGACTAAGATTTGACCCTATGTTTGACCTCAAGTTCAGACACTTCAGCAACTCAGATTCACCCACTGATGGATGTGTTGCGAAGCTTGAACAAAAGTGAGACAAACATCTTGGATGACATTTAGCCAAAAACCTTCATTTGGCACCTAAAAAAGATGGACGCCATTTCCAAAAGCTGCGCTTTTTACCAATGTTAGTCAATTTTCACCTTCGCCTCGTTTTGCGCTGTACCCACCACAACTTGCTCGAAACAGGTTTGTTCGACAGGCTTGATAGCTCACTGCAAAGTTGACGTGATGTCGGACGAATGTCTGCTGGAGGTGACAAACCCTAAAAACAGGATCTGGACCCCTAAAAGATAGGGCGCCCATTTGAGAAAGTGCTCCCTTCTCCAGAGATAGAAAATTTTGATGTTTTCGTTCAGATTTTCACTTTTCTTAAATCTTTTCAGCGACAGACTGACATGACACTGACACCAACTCCATATTTAAAAACCCCAAAAACGACCTTCTGACATCACTTTAACAAGATTAAGACTCAATTAAGCAAAATGCCTTAGTGAAGCAAAAATTTTGGTTTTGGGTACAACAGAGGTTGAAATGTCATCTTGGATTATCTTCTTCATCACTTAAGTCATCACCACCCGGTCTCGACGTTCCCTGCAAAACAAGCAAGGAGAAGGGTATTAGAACACTTCATAATATAAATTTAACTTACTTACCAAGATTTTCGCGCTTTAACTTCCAAGAGTTAATCGTTTTCCTCTAGCACAACTTTGCTTTCATCATGATTTTCCAACATCTTGACTTCAACTGTATTCCCCTTTACTTTTCCAGCTGAGGTGTTGGCAATTTTGATCTCATTCATCTCTGGCTCAAGAATGTTGTCCCTCATTTTTGACTTGTTAAAAATTGGGATAACCTATCAAAATTTTGATAAAATTTGAAGATTTTCTCTTCTAAGGCACATTTTACGAGGTGCAAAGGTTAGAAAATTTCAGTTTTTGGTCTATAGTCCTTTTGGCTAACATTTTTCTCTCACTCTCGTCCGTTTTCGTGAAATTCTGAGTCATTTTTAGTGTCTTTTTGACCAAATTCGGGTTTTTTAGGCAACTCAGCAGAATAGGGAAATTTAAGCTTAACAGCAAAATTGCTAAAACTTCCAACAGTTCCGAAATTGCTAAATGTCCAAAAAATCCCGAAATTGCAAAAAGCAAAATTGCTAAAACTTCCAAAAGTTCCGATTTTGCTTAAGTTGTCTAAAAATACCTTTTTTTATTAAAATGAAATTGTCAAATGAGCTAAAAGGTCCGATTTCTTCTATTTGACAAAATGTAAAATTGCAATGAGTCTCTAAAAACCCGAAATGCAAGTAAAAGGCATTTTTGAAGTTATTTGTTATATTTTTCACTTGCAATGAGCATCAAAAAACCCGAAATGAGTTTTGCAAGTGTTTTTGTGAATTTTGTAGCTTGCTCTTGCTCATATGTACCCCGATTGAAGAGATTTTGGCATGAAGAACACTTGGCAAGGTCTGCAACTTTATTAAATCCCCCATTTTTGCTCTACCATTGCCACGTTTTTGCAGATTTGAGTTTACTCAAGGCGCCTAGGGTTTGTTTATTTATTTATTTTTCTTTATTTTGGCTTGTAAACTCTTGTTGGGTATGTTCTTTGTTTCTTTTTATTTTTCTGTTTTTGTTGTTTTAAATCTTTTGTTCTTGGGTTGCCTTTCTATGGAGATTGAGATTGCATATTATAAAAAATATATGGCTGAAAACGCGTTTTTCCACTTCATACGCCCTTCATTCATAAAAACGTTTTTCTCTTTCTTTCATTCGCCTTCCCATTCGCTTTTCATTCATATGCCTCTCATTCTATTTGAAATGCCATTCATTTCATGATAAACACGTCCTTCATTCGCCATATCCATTGAAAACGTCTTGTATTAAAACGCTTTTTCATTATTGGAAATGCATTTTTTTCATTTTAATAAAAAGGATGTTTTTCCTCCATTTCTGCCCTTCATTTCATCCGTCATACATTTTCATTCTCCTTTCGTTCATTCCATTCACATTTCATTCCATCTCATTACCATTTTCTAGAAAAGAAGAAAAGAATAAAAATGCCCTAGAAAGCAAATCGGGATTTTTCCAATCAATTGCAAGTAGGGCATTTTTGTCTAAAATGCAACTACAAGTTAGCACAAGGAAATAAACTTGCAATGGTTTCCTATTTTTCCCACTTTGCACTTAAACTTGCAATGGCTTCCCAAAATCCTGATTATACCTTACTTGCTGTCAGCATCAAAAAAACCCGAAATTCACTTGTGAGCCCATTTTTGTATCAAATTATCCCTTCCCTTGTCAGTCTTGTTTACACACATGATCTATCAAACCAATAAATCAAGGCATGGGCATTGTTTTATAACAATTTCATCTTGAATAAGGTATTATGGGTTCTTCATCAGTGAACAAAAGAAGAAGAGATACAACAGTAATTCATGGAGCAGCTCGAAGGTCAATAATCGTCATGAAACCATCTAGGGATAAAGTAAATCAAGCATGGAAAAAGGACGCAACGAAGAGAAGAACTTCCTAAAGAAATGGTACTACTCCAAGCCTGTGATAAGGTTGAAGTTCGCCAAGGACACAAAGATCATTAAGAATGCAAATTCTCGTTCCAAGTTCGAGATCTCTTCACCAATCCTGAATACTTCAAGTTCTAAAATCCTGAAGCAGCATGAAGATCATCGCAGATGAAGGATGATGTAGTTAGAGTCGTGTCTTGGACACTTAAAATAATTTCAATTATGTATTTTACTTTCGACAAAGTATATGTAAAAACAAGTTTTGCAATTGCAAGTGTTCTTTCCTTGCAGTTTTGGAAAATGTAATTACATGTAAGTTCTTACAAACCAAATCACAATTTGGATTGTAATTTTGAATAAGTCAATTGCAATTAGTTATCGGTTGAGTGATTTTCTCAAGTTTGTTAAGATCCTCCCACCTTTTTCTCCAGACCTCTCTCCTATAAATACTTGAGAGGGTTTATTGTAATCTGGGATCTTTTGGAAATGCAACAAAATTCTGCCAATTTGTGTATGCATTCTAAGACTTTGAGTTTAGATGTAAATCAGATTGCAATCAATAAAGAAAACAAATTGCTTCCAAACTTTGTGTTGGTACAGATTGTGATGTGACGACATTATTTGGAATTGATTGTGAGTTTTGTGATGTTATACAAGAGGGATTCAAGCTCAATTCTGCAGACTTTGAGCTGCTTATTGCGTTTGGAGTTTTAGAATGGTTTTCAGATTTGATACTACAAACTTTGAGCTGTTTGTCATGTTTGAAGCTATTATAGAACGCTCAAACAAAGGGGGTAACTTGCAGACTTTGTGTTGCTTTTATTTTCTATTTTGAGCTGCTACATGCTGTACTTGGTTACCAGAAAATCATCTAAAAAGGTTGATAGGAGAGTAAGTTGTCAAAGACTTTGTGCTTTCAATTTATTTTCCCGTCCCGGAGGAGCAACGGAGGACTTTGTGCCTTTATGGAAACTTTGCTTCTTTATTTGTTTACTTCATAAATCATTTATATTTTCAGCTATGATTCTTTTCTGAAACAAGAGAAAAGAATAAGTGTCTTTTCTGGAAAAAGAGAAAAAGACAGAGTTTCACCCAGATTTAGAATAGATTTATAGTTAGAGTGTATTTCCGAATTGTTAAAATAGACAGAAAAGGGGGAGCCTTCCCTTTGAAAATAGGAGAGTTTATCTCATACACTGTGGCTGAAACCACAATTTTGTATATCCTCAAGGTATACAAAATTTTCAACCAACAAAGAAGACCATCCTCACGAAGAATTTGAGCAAATTCACCTAGGCAGTTCCTTTCAAATTCATCGTCTGGAGAATTTCACCTTGAAAACACATTTTCTTCACTTTGCCTTAGAAAATTTATAAATTTTCCCTTAGGAAAACTCATCAATCCTGTGCCCATCAAAAATCTCCATCCTGAAGGCCTCGACGAACTATGGAAGACATTAAAATCCATTCTTCATCAGAAATCTTCAATACCCAGAAGAAAATTTTCTTCAGAACGCGTCGAACTCATGGGTGCACAACGAACGGGTTCATTTAAATTTTAAAGATTTTGAACCTAGGAAAATAACTCATCATGAAATTTAATCCCGTTCTTCATCTCAGTGGACATCCTGTTGCTCTAACTTGGAAAATTTTTGTCAACCTGCAATGCCAACATTTTCCGGCTTCAACTCTGGCAATTCTGCTCACACTTTAGGAAAATTCACCACCTTGAGTTCTAGGCGTATTTTCTAAGGAAGAAAATACTTTGCCTTAGAAAAATTTTAGATCACTTTGAAAATTTTGCCTTAGAAAAATTTCGCCTTGGAAATTTTTAGCTTTGATCACTTTGCCTGTGAGAAAAAATTTATCCAACTTCATCCATCTCAGAGAATTTTCTTTCAAAACACATCATGCCCAACATGCTTTATTTTATTCATCACTTTGCATTTTATTCTCCATAAAATTTCCAACGCCTTAGCAATTATCATCAACATCTTTATCCCACTTACCACCTTGTATTTCACCTTAGGCACGAATAGCATATGCAAGAGGATACGCCTAGCATTTCATTTCACTTGGCACCATTTTCTAACACCTAGGCATTTTATTCTCCAACGCCTTAGCAATATTCATCACCACCTTGGCATTTTCAACGCCTAGCATATTAGCACTATCATCTTGTACTTGGCGCATATCCCACTTGAAGGTGAATAAAACACTTTGAACGCCTCACTTGTCAATTTTGTTTCACCACCCCTTACCTTACCTTGGCGCATTTCACACATGGTGAAGGATTAACATTTTAACATCTTATTCCCACGCCTTGGTAATTTATTTCATTTCACACTTCATACACTTGGGCGCATTTTCGATGTCATGAAGGACTTGACTTTTCAACGCCCTTAGTATATTTCTACCCATCAACTTCACCCCTTTAGCACGTCTTAGATTCCTTTTGCATGGGTGCATTCAAAGGAGAGAGAAGAATGACTCTTCAACTTCTTTACTTTTGTCTTGACATGCCCTCATTTGGGCGCATTTGATGCCTCTAGGAGGATGAAAATACTTGACTTCTTTGACTCTTTCTTCCCTTGGGCGCATTTTCACATAGCTACTGGATGAAAAATGTTGACCTTCTTTGACCCATTTGCCTTTGGGCGCATTTCAGCATAGGAGGAGGACAAGTTTATAACTTAGAGAATTTTTAGCATCTTGCTTTCAAGGTGGGCGCATTTAGCCTATGCTGAAGGATGAAAAACTTTGACTTGTTGACTTTCTCTTGCTGCATGGGCGCATTTTGATGAGTGTGGAGGACGAAACATGTTAGAAAAAAAATTTTAAACACTTATTTCTCCTTGGGCGCATTTGGCATGGGGAGGTGGATGAAATTTTAACTTAGAATATTTTCTTCACATTCCCCAGGCAAGCTGGGCGCATTTGGAGGCATGAGCAGGATATCTTCATCACTTAGAAAATTTTTATCACTTGCCAACTGGATGAGGGCGCATTTGAAGTAGGCTACAGGATGAAACTCAAACTTAGACATTTTTTACCTTCCCTTGCCAGCCTCCCATGCCTTACTATTTATAGTAAGCCCTCTGATTTTTGCACTTCAGAAGCTCAGGTCAACTTGAGATTTTGAACACTGGATCCTCATGACTCCATCAACCCGTTCACACTGCTACTCTAAGCTGACTTGCTAAAAATAGCATATTTCTGGAGGTGATTTGCTATTTTTAGTAACCTCTCGTTTCTGGTACCTCCACAGCTCCGTTTGTCTTGAAATTTGAATGAGGCGCTCCTCACCATGTGACCTGCCTGCTGACACCAACGCATGCACCTGACTTGCTATTTTTAGCCTGTTTCCAAAATGACTTACTATAAATAGTAAGTGCTCCGTTTGACTTCAAATTTTACCAGCAGAAAGCCTGAAGGATGCCGATCGCGGTGGTTTACACCGGTTTTCGAAAATTCTGACTTTTTGCCCCTCTTTTCAGGTCCCGAAGCTGGAAACCCTAATTTGCTCTGCATGCATATCAAATGTTCTCCGTTTGTTCTCGTTTCTGTTGCATTGCGATCAGCTCATGATTCTGAATTGTTGGGAAGCGGCTGCCGGGACATATCTGCTAAAAATAGTAAGTTCCTTACTGAGTGATTATCTCTGTTTGCATGTCATATCACTGCGAAGCTCTCGAAAAACCCACAAGGAATCATCCGACATGCAAAAGAAACCCTGACATGCAAACCCTAAAAATAGCCTCCGAAGGCTGAATTCTGAAAGTCGTTATCTCGCTTTGCATGTTATACCATCGCGAAGGTCTCGAAAAACCCAGAAGGAATATGCAGACATGCAGAGGAAAACTCTGCATCTGAACCTTGAAATTTGCCCCGGAAGCTGGAATGCTAAAAATAGTAAGTTGTCTGTTTTCGCCCAAATTTTGCACGCGAGCAGCTTGATGTATTCTGAATGCAGTGTGACAGTCGGAATTTCAAAAATGTTGAAGGATTGCCTGTAATTGCACACTTACTAAAAATAGTAAGTACTCAGAATTTGATGAGAATTGGCTGAGAACCTGTTGGGAGCATGCTGACAACAGTGTTAAACTCTGTTTTCAATTTATTTACTTCGTTTAACCTTGGACTGACCAGGAAAGATGAAACCCTAATTTCAGACTTGGCCAAATTTCACTCGTTTAAGTTCAAAGACGGACACATCCCCCGAAATGCAGACCAGAGAAAAGAGAAAGACAAAGGGAGAGAGAGAGAGAGAGAAAAACCAAAGCCAAAAGACTAGAATGGAGCAAAAATTAGGGGTCCCCATTTAGAACGGGGCGATGTGTGAAAAGGTCACAACAATACCCTCAGTTGGTTTGTTGTGATTTGTTGTTTTCATGAGGGGACTTACACAATTGTTCACAAGTTCATGGCAGCTGATAGCAGATTAATGATGAACAGGGATTTTTGTGTGTTACGGATGATTTGGCAATGAGGTACATGTTTCCTATACTAACCAGAAATATACTGAATTGAATGGCTGCACGGATTAAGAAATTTATGTTCTATCTAAGAGCGGGACATGGAATCAATTCCGGCAGACTTCAACCAGACTTTGTTTCGCCTCGCATTGGACAGCCTCTACAAAGTCGGTGCAATCTTCAAAGGGGTAGCAACGAGTGTTCAAGTCACAATTCAACATAAAGGCACCACCACAACGACGCATGCCAAGACATGAATCATGACTGAAGTTAAGCTTATAAAGTGTTCCAGATGACCACACAAGGCAAACTTGCCGTCAGCAAGCTGCTAGTGGTATGGATTAAAACGAAGCTGCCTTGATTAAACACCACAAATCCACAGCTAACATCTACTTGCATGAAAATTAAAATTATTCTAATTTAAACTACTTGAAGTAGAAGGGGTGAAGAAATCTTGCTAGCTACTCATAACAAAAGACAAAATCACCATCAATGAAAGCTCTTTTTATTATGATAGTTTTCACAACAATTTCTTACAAAGTTCTCAAGGGAAAACTTTCCTTCTCCTTCAAACTATGCTATGCTAACAAACTATGCTAAGCTATCTCTCTACTCTAACAGAATGTCTACTCTCTACTGATCTAGTGTCTAATGAATTACAAATGAGGGGGGATGCCCCTTTTATAGCTGGCCTAGTCCAATGGACAGCTCAGATTACAATCAAATGGAGCGCTCAGATTAAGCCACATCATCCCTAACGCTAAAAACTGCCAGAATGAGGAGTGGTATAATAAATGAACCAGAAGATTCCCACTCACTCCCAAAATAGCAAAGGCAATCAATGCCCATTATCAGTCATCCAGAAGATCATCATCCAGAAGGGCGTTTCCATTCTCCTTCCCCTTGGCTGCAAAATCAATGAATCTGGCTAACATAGCTTCAACCTCCTGAACAGAGATAGGCGGAATATGATCAAGCTGAAATTCCAACACTGTAACTGCCTGCCCATGTCGAGTGCAAGACTTTCTCCAAGCAACTAAAGCATCCTGAGTGTTTTGAATAATGCTTGAGAAAGTTCGTGTTCTCAAAGTCGTTCTGAACAAAAGTCTTCACCTCTGAAAAGAAAGGTGGCAGCCTACTCTTCAAACCATCAGCACTCACCTCATCGGAATTCAGCCTCCTAGCAAAGATAGCCTCTAAGGTGTTCAGGACTCCATCAATAATATTCGTCATGGCCTTCCTGACTCTGGCCGAATCTGTCTGAGCTGCATCAAAGAATCCTTGGCCGGTGACAACTGAAGAGTACCAGCCGATGAAATCGTATCTATCACCCTCCTGTATCACGCCTCCCTCAACCAAAGTCTATAAGGGAGTATGTATCAAAGCCTTCAGACGCTGAACAACCTTGTTCTGATAGATGTGAGCATCACCCCAGGCCTGATCAACTGCATCCATCTGTGCCATAATGTTGGAAGCCTGCTAGTAAGCACGAGCAAGATCCTCCATAAACTTTTATGTCTTGGCACGAACGCCAGTAACCCACTTATCTGCTTCTTGTGCCATCTTCCTCAAATCTTCCAAGCCGCTAACTGATTCTCTAGAAAACTCGGCTGGAAGCTCAATCACCAAATTCTCCTACCCACAAGGACGAGACAAGTGTTGCATGTAACCAATCAAAGTCTTGTGCTCCTTCTTCAATTTCTTGTATTTGTCTTCAGTCCGGAGCAATCTGTCCTTGAGTGTCTGGTAGGAGTTATCACACTCTTCAATTATCTGTGCTCCCGTGGGAGGACCTAACTCCATGGTGGTGATCATATAATTTTCTGGAACTGCCTCATCTCGATCACACTCAACCCTTGGCACAGCCACGTGAAGGGTGCGAGAGCCATCCTCATCTGTTGAAATCTTTGAAAACTTACTAGCTCTCTTCTTTGTCGGAGGCGCACTGATCCTACTCAGGAATTCCTCCATCTCAACTGCTCGATCAGTCTCTTCAACGGGGCTCCTTCTCATCCTGACTCTAAGCCAATCGGGTACTACCTGCTGTAATTCTGAAATAACGAATGGCTGCTCATTTCTTGCTTCTTCTTCACGAACTTCTTCTCTAACTTCATCCTGACGAGGCTCATCAACTTCCACAGGCTGAGTATCCCTTGAAACTTGGGCCTCCTGTCCAGTAACTGCATCATCCTCTAACGCTGCCTCAAGCTCATGCTGGAAGCGTGTGTTTGTGGACGTTTCTTCATCTTCTTCCTGCTGGTTATCTCTGGTAGGTGCGTTGACACTCTGGCCAACAGACTCCCTTCTTGGTGGCTGATTTGCCTCCTATAATTCCTATTCCTTATTCAACATATTTCTCTGATCAGCAAATAATGAAACCTCTTGGATACTTGGAGAACGAGTCTCCAATGGCATAGGTGATGCCACTTCAATTCTTGGAGGCTTTGGCTGAACTAGCTCTTTCCTTCGTGACTCTGGAGCTCGAGCAACCTGCTTCTTCTTTGTAGCAGTTGGCATCCTATGATCTCCCATCAAATTATAAGTAAGAGGGATCGTCCTGCTTTTAAGCCGACTCACATGCCTTTCAACCCATCCTCTGGTGAATGTCAGGACTGGAATGCAAAGTGTATCAAATCAGCAATCTCCGGCTTGACCAATCTGGAAGTGGGAGTGGTGTATCCCTCACTGTCTCATAATCTGGATGAAGAACATTCATATCCTCATCTACTTGGTCTGGAACTGGAATAATCTCGCACTCCCTAATCATGCTCAAAGGTAGTCTCGAGAACATCCTTTTTCTTACTTCAGCTTCATCCAACGCGCTAGCCCAAAAGTCTTCAATATTTTCCTTATGCATGAACTCCTCTGACAGTATCCATCTGATATTCCTGTGAGGATCATAATACTGCCTGGTGGTGTGGTAAGAAAGGTGGAAAAACTGAAGCTCATTCTCAGCTTCCTTGGCTGCCTGTAGTGAAGGACACACTTCATCTGAATTTCCCATGATAATCGGGAAGTCAAGTCCTCCTTTCTTCTTTTTCTTCTGAATCTTATCATAGGCAATGAGTTGCCTAGATATCTCTAACATCAAGATCCTATTTGTAGGGTTGTTGGGCAATCTATACAGATACGAAGAGAACCCTTGCAGCCTGATGTAAGTAAATTTTGAAAACTGGATAAACCAACACCCGTACTTTTCTATCAATTCCTGAGCCTCCTTAGAGATCCTATGATGAGTTCTTTGCTGAAGTGATCTCGTTATGTGCATGGTGAAGGCATCATTGACCCTCTTGTAATGGGATGTGCTTGTCAAGTGCAGCTACAGACAAGCCTCATGAATCTTGAACTGCTGAGGGCCACACCCAATTGGCTCCTTGTATGATATTCCTCTATACTTCGTCATACGAGCCAACATGTAGACAATGTATGAACCCATGTAGAAAGTTTTCGTTCTCCTCAAACTCCATAGTTGCTCGTGCAAATTATCACTTATCATCACCGCCCAGTTAATATGCTCTTTGCCTTCCAGCACGAGGTTGATGTAGTAGAACATCCAAGGTTCAGAGATGAACGCCTGGGGACAGCCTCCAACTCTGTTGAGCATCATAATCAAATCACAATACTCCTGCTTCAAATCATCTGAGATTATCTGCCTCAACAACTTCCTGTGAGTGGGCTTGGGCTTGTTCATCCAACAGGAATTTATCATATCAACACATCTTTAAAATGTTGAAGCATACATACGCTCAGCACGTTCTCTCATCTTGTAAATCATCTTTTCGTGTGAAGGAATTCCAAATGCTTTGCCAATAGTTGCAGGCGTGAGGTTGGCGAACAACCTGCCATCCAGTGAAGTGATAGTCCTTCGGTCTGGATTGTAACAGTTAGCACACTCCATGATCAACTCCGGACACTGAATGGCTGGCAGAAAACCAGCAGCTGCATAAAGTCCACTTCTAACAATATTGTGTGGAGTGATCGAAGGACAATCGCCTCCAACTCCCATCATTCGGCTTTTGAAAGCCTCCATATTGACAGAACCCAAGTTCATGTTAGCCAACTTTCCCAACTTCGAAGAGAATTTCGACTCTGGCAAGAAAGACTTGCTCAGCTTCTTGATCATAGCCTGTCTGGACGCATTAGCCTTGCTGGACTCGGCATTATTTTCCTTGCCAGTCGCTCTTACTTCAGCCATTCTGCAAAAACAACAGATAGTCATTAGATATTTAACTTAGAAAAATAAAATCTCATGGGGGCTGCCAGCAAACTTTCGAAATGAGAAGCTGCAGCACTAGATGTCAGCTTCAAACCTCAACTCCTCTTGTAGCAACTTCGAACTTTCAACACTTAGAAAAATTTCCTGCGGCAATGAAACTTCAGCACTCAGAAGAAAAATCAACCCAAGCTTGCTCTAGCACTTCTCAACTTCAAATTTATTTCAACACCAAAGCTCAACTTCGAATTTCTCCACACTTAAGTTCACATTACAAATCTTCTTTCACTTCAGAGCTCAAGTCGAACTTGCTAGCTGATGGAGAAAAAATGAACAAACTTCACAGTTCATATAGCCAAGTCGATTTCTAGAAGAAGCTAAGTTTAGCCAATACATTCAAATTTCAATTTTCCCTCCTCTAGCAGCTGCAACACTTGGCATCTGGCGTCCGGAAAATTTTGACCTTCTAGAACTTCAAGAAGATTCACTAGTATAGGCGTACTCCACTTAGCATTTTTAAATCATCTTTTGAAAATATTAAATCCAACTGCTCCTTAAGGAATTCACTTCACCAGCTGAGGCATTGACAGTTTGATGTCATCAATTCCTGGGTTGAGAAGATTATTCTCACGAAAAATTTGATCAAAATCATCTAGGCATTTAACTTCAAATTCACCATCCAAGACATTTTATTTCGACATCTTTTCCCTTCTTGCCTTAGAAAATTTTTAAATTTTCCTTAGGAAATTCATCAATCAGGTGCCCATCAAAAATCTTCATCTCGAAATCCTTGGCGAGGCATGGAAATTTTTTAAATCAATTCCTTGTCGGAAATATCCAGTACCCAGAAGAAAATTCCCTTCAGAAAGCATCAAATTCATGGGTCTATAGACGAAGGGGTACTTTTAATTTTTTTATTTTTAGACCTTAGAAAAATATTTTCATCAAAATTTATCTTCATTCATCACCTTTGGGTGTATTTCTCTTGCTTGGCCTTGACAATTTTCATCAACTTCATGAAGCTGGCACATTCTGACTCCTCTACCAATTCATCCATGCCTCAGAAAATTTCATCACCTCTACCAAACTTAGGCGTACTTCTCTATAGGTGGAATTTTATGCCTTAGAAAAAAAATTTCCTCATCACTATGAACATGGGCGCATATGAGGGGTCTAGGAAGAAATTTTGAATTTTGCCTTAGATATTTTCTCCCATCCATCTTTCTCCAGTCATGGCACATATAGCATGTCAAGGTGGAATTTTCTAACACTTAACAATTTTTTTCTTAACACCTCTAGAGATGGGCACATATAGGGGGTCTAGGAGGATTTTCAACACTTAGCATATTTTCTAGAGCCACTTCTGACTTGGGCGCATTTGGAGACCCCTGCAGGAAGTAACAACACTTAGAAACTTTGTTTTTTTTTATCCATCCCCAGCAGTCTAGCAAGTTGGGCGCATTTCAAGTAGGGAGCAGGAATAACCCAACGCCTTAGAAACTTTTTCCCTCACACATGCTAGAGATGGGCGCATTTGGGGGTAGGAGGAGGAATTCCTAACACTTAGAATATTTTTCAAAGAGCTAACACCTTCAACATGTTTGGGTGCATTTGGGGGGGTCTGCAGGAACTTCCACACTTAGAAATTTTCTACACACTCCATCTTGAGATGAGGGCACATTTCAGGGGTCAAGCAGGAACTTCAACACTTAACATTTTTTTTTTTTTTTTCTTCCAAGCCAGCGAACTTGGGCGCATTTCAGGTGTGGAGCAGGAATAAACCAACGCCTTAAAAACTTTTCTATCACCACCTTGAGATGAGGGCGCATTTCATGGGTCAAGCAGGAACTTAACACTTTTTCCTCACTTCCCTTCATGACAGGGCGCATTTAGGGGGTCCTGCAGGAACTTTCACACCTTAGAATTTTCTCCATCACCATCTCTCCTTGAGGGCGCATTTGAGGGGTCAAGCAAGAATTTCCAACACTTCAAACCTTTTCCATCCTTCTACCAATCTCATATTGGGCGCATTTCACAAGGGGTGAAGGAATTTTCTCAAACTTAGACATTTCTCAGCTTGCTCGCCCCTATTTACTATATTTAGTAAGTTTCTGATTTTCATTCCTCTGAAGCTTGGATTGATTTGGAATTCACGCCACAGGATCTTCATGACCTAGTTGATCTGTTCACACTACCATCTCGTGCTGAGTTGCTATTTATAGCATGCTTCTGGAGGTGTTTTACTATTTATAGTAATTGCCTGATTTCGAGACCTCCACAACTCTGTTCAACTTGAAATTTGAATGACGTGATCCTCACAGGTTAACTTGCCTGTTCACACTAGCGCCTGTTGCTAACTTACTATTTATAGCCTGTTTCAGAAGTGGCTTACTATAAATAGTAAGTGCTCAGATTGCCTTCAAATTTTACCAATGGATAGCTTGAAAGATACTGATCGCAGTGGAATACACCAATTTTCGAAAATTCTGGCGTTTGACCCCGCATTTTGGGTCTCGAAGGTGGAAACCCTAATTTGACTTGCATGTTGCTCAAACGATCTCCGTTTGACCCCGTTTCTGCTGCGTGTGGATCTATTCGTGAAAATGAAGTGTTGGGCAGTCGCTAAAGTGATCCTGCTAAAAATAGTAAGTGCTTGAAAAGTGATCATCTTGCCTTGCATGTCACCTTGCTGCGTAGCTCTTGAAAAACCCATAAAGAATAACCTGACATGCACCGGAAAATCCTACATGCAAACCCTAAAAATAGCCTCTGAAGACAACTCTTGAAAAGGTCTTGATCCTGATTTGCATGTTACATCACTACGAAGCTTTCGAAAAACCCACAAATAATATCCAGACATGCGTTGAAAATTCCAACATGCAAACCCTAAAAATAGCCTCCGAAGTGAAGACTGTTGAAAGTTATCATCTCATCTTGCATGTTATATCATCGCGTAGGTCTCAAAAAACCCAAAAATATTCTTCAACATGCATTGAAGAACTTCGCATGTAAACCCTAAAATCTGCTTCTGAAGGTGGTACTTGCCAAAAAAAAAAAAAGTTGTCAGATCTGGCTCAAATTTTGCAGACAAGCAATTTGACGTGCCCTGGATGCAGTGTGGCGGATAAAACTTCAAAAGTGCTGAGAAAATTCCCTAAATTAGGTACTTACTAAAAATAGTAAGTTGTCAGAATTCAATGAAATTTTGCTGGGAACCTGCTAGAAACTTACTGGCTGCAATGCCAAGCTCAGATTTCAATTCACTTACTCCATTTGACTTCAAACTGACCGGAAAATTAAAAACCCTAATTCTTAGACTTAGCCAAAATCTCACGTTTGAGCTCAAAGACGAGCACATCCCCGGAAAGGCAGATAATAGAAAGAGAGATAGAGAGAGATAGAGACAAAACTGAAGCCAAAAGATGAGGAACAGAGCAAGGGGGTCCCCATTTTAAATGGGGTGATGTGTGAAAAGGTCACAACAATGACATTGCAACTTGACTAGAGAACACAATCATTGAACTTGGACTTCACACACAACTGATGACAAAAATAGACACCAAGTAGTACAAACATTGAGTTTCATATGGGTACCAACAAGATGCCTCTTCTTCAATGCAAAATAATGTTTATAATCTTATAATCTGCACATAAAGGATGACAAAAAATATATTCTGAAGTTATTGCTGCAAAATTATTTCAAATGGACTTCTCAAATAAACTTACAAGGATCCCATTCTCCAAACCTTTGTTTCTTCAAAAACTACCCTATGAAGGAAAAACATTGTTCTATAGATCAACATACTAAAAGGATTGAAAACATGCTGTGCAAGATAACTCGTATTGAAACATGAGTTATGATAATTCAATTCATGTTTCTATAAGTCATATGGAAGAGTCAAACCCTTGTTTCTTTAACAACCACCCTATAAAGGAAAAGAAATTGTTCTATAAATCAACATACTAAAAGGATTGAAAACATGCTACACAAGATAACTCGTATTCAAACATGAGTTATGATAATCCAATTCATGTTTCTATATTTTAATTTTTCCACAAACTTACATCTTAATCACTGTTTGATTTCCAAGAATTGTCTCATGTGTGCCAACTTTATACTAGTTTGTGTTAGCAATTCGTAAATCATTTGTGTTATTTGTGAGCCCTTCATAGGTCCAGAGCTGTTACTCCTTATCTAAGAGGGTAAAAATAAGCTTTATGATGGCATTACCTTATGCTAAATTACTTTATACTTTAGCAGAATGAAGGTAGACACTTTTTGCAGGACTTTGGAAACAAAAATTAGCCCCAAGATGATGCAATCTTGTGCTTTGAAATTATGGTTGCAGAACACTCTAGCATTACCTTCTTTCATGATACCTTCTTTTCTATTAATGAGTACACTCCTAGGTTTGTCATGTATGCTCGTGCACTTTTACCTTTCTGTCAAAATTTTCAACATACTAGTACTTCAAAAAGGCCTAAAATGAGAAATTCCGAACAACATATTAAGTCAAGCCTAACACTGCATATGCTAAGAAAGGAACAGACATCAATTAATAAAAGATATACAGGAAAATTATTGACAATCTTTTATATTATGCAATGATTATTTCTTTTATGTGGAGGAAAGAAAGAATGAGAACAGTTGTAGGCATCATACTTCAAAATAAAGGGTCCTATAAAAACATGATAAGGAATCCTGATGAACTACACAAAAGTGTTCTTCATATTGAGTCTTCTAGCATGAACATCCTGATACACCGATATAAAAGTCTAAAAAAGTGATGGAGAAGGATTTAAAAGAAGGGAAATTTACAGTCGCAGGTGTAGAAGGATTATTGCCTTTGGAATCTGCATAGATAATTTTTGTTGCAGACTTTGGTACTCCCTCCATAACTTTCTACAAGTTAAAAAACATATAGACAGTTAAACACAGTCAGTTTGAGAAAACAAGTCAATAAAAGAATGATCGGTAGAAACTATGCTCTTTAAAAAAATTAAATTTGTCAAAACATCAAATAATCATTTCTACCTTCCTTATTTTTGTATCCTTCCAAGGACCTCTATCAGAAAATAAGCAACCACCTAAGCCATCACATGTGCAAGTTCCACCCAAAAATTCTGGCAACTGGCTGTACCAGACAAGTGCAGGTTACTTGTAATGCATAAAATTTGTCACATACAAGAAATTTTATTGGAGATTAAAGCATTGAAATTACCTTCTATCTATGATTTCAAAGAGTTTACTCTGGTATTGGCTGCCTAAAACCTGCCATCAATCTCAATAGGATATGAGAAGATATCCAGCAGTTCATGTTAATAAAAGAGAATCAACAACAACAAATAAATTAATAACTGTATTAGGAAAAAAATTGCATAAATAAGACATTTTCAGGTTACATACATTAATTTTTGCTGCTGTTCTAGGATCTAGAAATGCCTTTATTGTATTCCATAAAAGCTTGAACGCAGAACTGGCATTCACAATTAGTAGGGAATTCAAGGTCTGCATCAATCAAAGTACAAGATGAATTTAGTCTGGAGAAAATAAAATGTAGAACTTCCAACAAGCATGCACAGAGGAAGCCCTTCAGAGGTGGTAGTACTTGACCGAGAGAAAGCAACCATACTAAGCAATATAATAGAAAAATCCTATCAGAAATAAGCAATTTATTAAGTCACAGTAAAACCTTTACATAAAAGCCTTTTTTTATGCTTGGTAAATAAGCTAAATTATTATAATTTGGTGAACAAATTGTCTACATAATGTTACAAAATGAACACACTGATTAAAAACATTTCCTGCTCCTTTTTATTTTTTCAACCAGTATAATTTTTAGAAAAATGTTAAAAATTACCCCTTGGGTTCCATGCTTAGCATTTCACCAATCATATAACGGAAACTATATAAACTATAAAGAATATATACATTTGATACAGGCCAATAACATCAACCAAAGGTAAAACAAAAGATAAATGAACTTGTAGATTTTCATCAGTTGTCTCTAAGCTACCACCATGAAGTGATTCTGCCCTTTCACCATATGCTAGATGATTGAGCTGTTTCTGCCGCTGTACCAACTGCAAATCCTCGATAGTTCCTGCGGAATTGACTTCAAGAAATTGATGAACTACTGTACAGATCACATGAGTGCTCAAAAATAATGTATAGAGGTGGGTGCTGGATAGTCTAAGGATGAAGATTAAAAAGGAAAGTCAGAAGTTGAAAATTCAAGAATTCTGGCTTGTGACTGAGTCTCTTATCTATATTTCCAGTCTTCATTTGGTTTTCTAAAATCCCATAGAGTAGCTAAGTATTCAAGCTTCGAATTCATAACTGGCACTTCTTGCAAGTACTTATATTGTGAAAAGCACACCACCCTCTCTTCAAAGTAAATCCTCTATATTATAGATATGTTTCCTTGTGCTTTTTGGCTAATCAAGTGATGAGACAATGTATAGTGTGACCAGAGTGTTGGCATTTCAATTCGCACCTCTGGAGTGCGTATTGAAAACAGACAACTATGCACAGTATTAACTGCTCTTCAAATTAGGAGGGGAAGCTCCCTCTTTTGCTGTTATGCGTAAAAAGTAAAGTAATCTAAGTTCCCATCTTTTTTACTCAGCTAGTAGAGGCACAAGGTTATAAAACCAAATACATTGCAGCTAAGGTTTTTCTCTTGTTTCGCAAATTTTAACAACAACTAAGCTAAAGCTATAACTATCCTCTATCTCCTCAAGTAAAATCAGAGCAAAAGGAGTTAATGGGAATGGTTGATGATAAACTCTATCTCAGGATTCCCAAGGAGGTGGAGCACTCTATCCGAGGTGTAGGCTGAAATAAAGGTTATTGGAAACAAGATGAAATGGCAAGCTAGATCCCAAAATTCCCAAGGAGGTGGAATACTCTATCCGAGGTGTATGCTGAAAAGAAGATTACTAGAAACAACATTAAATGATAATCCTTATCTCTAAATTCCCAAGGAGGTGGAGCACTCTATCTAAGGTGTAAATTGAAATAAAGATTATCGAAACAACAAACATGAAAAACTTTGAGAATTTTGGATCAAAGGTACATGACTCTCCTGACTTATTATCTCAACTTCAATCAAAGATTACAATAGCACATCTGGGACAGCAAATTGTATGATGAAACAAACACACAATAGACGATCAAACCAACTTTATAACATGACAAACAATAAATTGAACAAGGATTTGCAGCCACAAATAAGCATACAATCTTATTCTTACGCAAAGTGAACCAATACAGAATAGCAATATTGCAGGCAAGGTGGCACAGCAATTTGTTATCACAAGTAAAAGTTAAAATACAATGAGCAAGGTTGCTCTTATTTATAGAATCTCAAAGGAGTAGGGAACCTTAAAATCTCCCTGAGTCAACATTCAATCTTGCCATCATGCAAGATTTATTCCTATGTCTAAATGCAAGTAACTCAACAGTTAACTAGAAAACTACCTCAAATTAATTGATTCTAAACTAAACTAGAACTCCTTATGTACATAGGTATCTCCAAAATAGACATGCAATGATATGTGGGACAGCGAGTTAACTTGGAAAGAGGCATCAAGTTAACTGGCATCAAGTTAACTGTTGTGTCTAATGTGTATCTCGAAAAGGTGAGACGTCCTGACTTAGTAGTTCACTGGCCGTGATCACGAGCAATCAACTCCTCCAAGAAGTTGTTAACTGCCTCATCATCTGGAGATCGTCACATGCCTCAACTGTTAGTTTACTGCTTGTCAGCAACTTGAGCAATCTTGGAAATATCTGCACACTTAAACTGGCAATTCACTGACTAGTAACTCTAGTGGCTCTGTAACTAGAGTGATGGCCTTTGTTTCTTTTGTAGCTTGATTCTTCTGATGCTTTTCCTTGATTCTTCTAAAAAGAGTGTTGCATGATGAAACCGCGAAGTTTGACTGCGAACACTCTAGTTGTGAGAAATGCACACGAACTCGTTGCGCACGTAGAATTCCATCGGTACTCAACCCTCTAAACTAGCCTTGAAAGGCTATCAGCAATACAAGGTATGAAACCATGTGGACTTTGAGTGTCTCCACCTGTCAAATTGTTTGAATCAACCATCGGGTGCACTTGATGCAAATCGGTGTCGGCTGTCCTCAAGGAATCATGAAGCAAGACCGATTTGGTCTTGAATTCAACCTGAGAGAATTGCATTCTGAAAAATTCGACTGTTGACTGTAAACATGGATATATTCAGGCAATTTTTCCTGTGATGCTAAAAATAGCTTCTCAAGAGGTAGTTTTTCCGAAAATTTTTGAGATGTGGGTTTTGTTAATAACGTATTTCTAAGCCAACCCAGATTATCAAAAATTCGAAAAAGTGACTTTTCCTCGGGCATGCAACAACTTTTTAGAAACAGAAGCTGCAGGGGCTGCAAGGGCTATTTTTCATGAAAAATTTTGGCATATGGGTTTTGTAGGCACCTGCGTGCTGATCAAACCCAGTTTCTCCCTTTTTTTAAATGACGACTTTTTTGAAAACCCTAAAAATAGGGGGCAGCAAGGCAATTTTCTCAGAAAATTATGGCACATGGGTTTTGTTGCCAATACTATACTAAACATACCTAGATAGCCAGAACTGTGAAAACCCGTTGTTTACTTGAATATGCAAGAGAAAACCTAAGACAAGGATAGAAGAAATGTGAGGGGAAGAAGATAGAAGTTATAAACTGCCTCCTTCAATCCTCAAGAAAAACGCATTTGTATAAACCCAATCTGATGAATTCCTGGAAAGAACATATTGGAAAGATGAAGCATGGGAAAATATTCCTCTATGCAATCTGGACCTGGAACTGTGAAGAACACTAAAAATGGCCTTTGTAGATCCTTCAAAAGGGCGTCGGAGAGAAAATAGCTCTATTTTTGCTTCAACCTGCAAGAAATAATGAAGTTGGGACGCCTAGCCTTGATAAATATCAATTTGTGGAGGTGGTAATGTCAATTAGGGCCACTACCCTGATTGAGGAGTCAATTTCAATTAAGTTTTTGTTAATTGATGTTCTCCACCTGATTTGGGATGCCCATGCAAGAAGATATTTTCCAAAAATTGTTAACTGAAGTCAACTTGGGCCCACCTCTATATTTAGGCGTTGCAAGTTGGGAGTTAGAATATTTTTGAAAAATTTCATCATTTCCAATGACTAACTGCCTCTGTTTGACCCTAAATTCTCGTTGCCCGGTTGATCCTGGAGTTGTGCTGATAGATTCATCGCAAAGCTTGATCATCTCTGAAGAGATGTTCTTGGGAGCTGAAAAACCCTGAAAACTGAATCTGACACTTGGAAATCTAGGGTGCCTTTTCCCAAAAGGGTGCTTTTTCCACCAGACTTAGTCAATTTCTTGAATGATTTTCAATCTTGTCAATTTGACCCTCCATGCTTCAATCTGCAACTGTCGGTGATTGACAATTCCTGCCTACTGAATGTTGAATCCATCACGAAGCTGGAAGAATCTCGCAAAGGATGATTGCATCTAGGAGTTTTGAAAATTGATTTATGAGGCTCAAATTCAAGGGCGCCCCAGGCCTATAGGAGCGCTTTTGTGCCTCTGAGATATATTTTGCACTTTGCAACATTTGGCGAAATGCTCCAGTTTAACCCTCACTGCCGGGAGTTTGATTGCTCTGATGTTTGTGCTGACAATTTCATTGTGAAGACTGATCAAATCTGAAAAGGTCTTCTTGGGAGTCACGAAGTTTGAAAATTGCATCTAAGGTCTCCAGAAGAGGGGCGTCTTTTCCAAGAAGGCTGCATATTTCTCAACACTTAGCCAATTTTCCACGTTTTACAACTTGCTTCCGCCTCCGGTGTTTTACGCTTTATCTTCATTTGTGAGTGCTTGACAGGTCCCGTGAGATTGCAACTGGATTCATTGCGAAGCTGAAAGGCTAGTGAGAAGATGCTTTGGAGAAGACAACTTCTGAAAACTTCATTTAGTTGCTCAAAATGATGGGCACCCCTAGCTAGCAGGGGCACTTTAGCCTTGATGTCCATCAGTTTAGCCTCCATTTTACGTGCTCGGATGATCAACAGCTATTGTCATTTGGTATGTCTCATGAACTGACTACATGATCCATCGCAAAGTTGGGCTGAATCAGAAGAAATCATCTAGAGGTTGCCAATCCGTAGACTGGCATCTGATAGCTTTCATTCTTGGGCACCCCTGGGCTACAAGGACGCTTTTTCCCTTGTTTAACTACCACTTTGATGATACTTGCTTCCAGCATTCTTTGTCTTCACCTCTGTTTGCCGGTGATTGGTGAATCAAGTGAACTTGCTTGACAATGTGTCGAAAAGGTGGAAGAATTACAAAGGAGATGACTGTCTCGGCAAAACTTGATAACAAAGTCAACCTAGAAGCTAAGTACAAATTTCCAAAAAAGGCGTAGCCAATAACTTGTTGCCACAAAGAAATCTACACTAGAGTGTTGTAGGTCATGATGATGAAGCTCTTGGGTCAAATCCTCTCCTTAAAATTCTTTTGTGGGTAGCCTCCTCTATTATATCACGCTCTCATCAATAAAATTATGAGTTGCTCCACTCTCAATCAACATTGTCACCTTTTGTCCCTTCAACACTCCATAAACTCTGGATGGGTGATACCTAGGTGCACCTAAAAGTGCAACCAAAGTACTACTAGTAGTCTGCTCTCCCTTAGGTACTTTTGCTTCAGCTTCTTTCTCTTCTATTATTGGCTCTAGTTCTTTTGCTTCTTCCTCATTCTAAAAAATTACCTCTATATAATGCACCTATCATTTAGGGAGACACCTATGTATTGGTTCCCAAAGCTCTTTGAATGAGAAGCAAAGTTTCTTCCTTCAGAGTTCATTCCTTGATTCCATTTCCTTAGTGGTTTTTGGTAATTCTTTATTTTGATTACCCTGTTGAATTGGTTTACTTTGCTTCCCAAAAGAAGTGGTTTTTGGCTGTCCATAAGGAACTAATTTAGGCTGCCCTAAAGCACTAATCTTTGATATCCTGAAGATATAAATCTTCCCTTACTGGCTGAAGCTTCTTCAAGATCCAAAGCCTTTTTAATGGCTTCCTATCGAGGGCTGGGATTGAAAATCTTCAGTAACCCTCTAAGTTGTTCAATTAAGCCTTCCATGAACAACACCATAATTTCTGACACATTTGGCACCATCACTAAAAGCCACTAAAAATCAATAACATAGGCCTCAACTATATGAGTTTCCTTGAGTTGAGCTAATTCATGGAAATGAATTTCCAAGTCAACTCAATCAAACCTCTCAATCAACCTGTCAATGAACTATAATGTCCCTATTTTTCTGTTATCTTGCATTGCAATTGGCTCTGACCTTCTCGGTGTGTGTCAACCTTATCAAAGGGGTCATTTGATGTTACCAATGAGCTCACATGATCTAGAGGACTCGAATGTCACTTTTCGAAGTTATTTCCAACTTCTAGTGTTTTCTCCAATATTCTTGGAGAGAGCATCTATTTATAGTAAGTCACCCAGTCAGGTCTAATTCTCATTATTCATCATCAATATCACTCATGTGCAGTAATATTTTGATTCCAATGCTTTTCAACAATTTCCACAAATCGGATGTATTAATTGTTGAGCACATGGTGATATTGAGAGGGGGGGGTGAATCAGTATAATACAAACTTTTACTTTTCAAATTCAATCAATCACATCAACTGCACATGCAAAATCTAGCACTTAAGAACACAAAGAGAACACACAATTTACATGGAAACCCTTGTGGGAGAAAACCACGGCACAATATATATATATAAAATTTTCTTCTTCTTGTAGGCTCCAACCTACTAGAGACTCCAATCTCTACTTGACAGAAATATAGGTTCCAACCTATTAATCCTTCAATGGCTGATATAATATACTCCTTTACACAAATCTGGTCCAAACTATAAAACCTTTCATACAAATCTGATTTAACTCACACAATGTTCTTCTTCCTCAAATCTGATTGCATCTCACACAATATCTCTCTTTCTTAAATCTAATCACTATTTCTGATTTTGTATGCAGCCTCTAGCAACAAACTCCTCCTCCCATTCCTCCAAACGCTTGCCATATGCAACAAGGTGATTAAGCTAACCTTGTTTTGTTGGTGGCTCTAGCATCAGCGGGAGTGTGACGGTGACATCTGACCTGTGTACAAGGCTAGAAATGTACTAACGAAGTTGTTTGATCTCAGCCTTGAGGGCTGCTTTGTCTTCTCCGTCTTTGATCATCCTATCCCTTGCACTGTCAGTAGCAACCTGTAGGAGATCAACCTGTGTCTGGCGAGTGCTTCGACCAAGGTTGACTGTGATCACCTCAAAGTCCTGAGCTTCAATCTCATCCAAACTCTTCCCCTCTGGAGGTATGGTAGTGTTGTGACCTTTTTCACACATCGCCCCATTCAAAATGGGGACCCCCTGATTTTTGCTTCATTCGGGTCTTTTGGCTTGGGTCTCTCGGTTTGTCTCTCTCTGTCGGTCATTTCTATCTAGTGTACTTACCATTTGACCTAAGTTTGAATTTTGGCTAAGTCTGGAGGGCTCTTCAATGAATTAGGGTTTTACATCTTCAGACTGCTTTGAGGTCAAATTGAATTGGTTAGTCAATCTTTGAGCTCAGCACTGCTGTTGGAATGCTTCAAACAGGCTTCCTCTAAATTTTTACTAAATTCTGCCAACTTTCTATTTTTAGTAAGTGTCAATTTAGGGTTTTTTTTCTCAAGGTTTTCACATTCTAACAGCAGCACTACATTCTGAGCACTTTGAACTCATTACTGGCAAAAATTTGAGCAGAAACGGACGACTTGCTATTTTTAGCAGTCCTGCCTTCGGAGGCAGATTTCAAGCTTTACATGTTAAATTGTCAGATGCATGTCTGGAGATTCTTCGTGGGTTTTTCGAGACCTTCGTGGTGATGTGACATGCAAAACAGGATGGCAACTTTCAGCGTTCATCCTTCAGATGCAGATATTAGGGTTTGCATGCAAGTTTTCTCAGCGCATGTCGGCATAATCTTTTTGGGTTTTCCGAGAGCTTCGCAACGGTGTAACATGCAAGCGGAACTGGTCACTTTTCAGAAACTTGCTATTTTTAGCCAATACTTGCATGTTGATGATTTTTCTGGGTTTTTCTGGGTTTTTCAAGATCTCTCGAGTAGTTTGATAGGCAAAATCATCCGGCAACTAATTGATCACCTTTCGGCCATTTGCTATTTTTAGCAGGTGCACTTTGGCAGCTGCCCGGTGCTTCAAAATCATGAACACAGTAACATGCAACTGAAATAGAAATGAACAGAGCTCATTTGAGGCACATGCAAGATGAATTAGGGTTTCGAGCTTCGAGACTCAAAATAAGGAGTCAAACGTCAAAACTTCCAAAACTGAAGTATCCCACCATGATGAGCATCTTTCAAGCAATCCGCTGGTAAAATTTGAAGGAAATCGGGCACTTACTATTTATAGTAAGGAGTTCCTTAAACAGGCTATAAATAGAAAGTCAGCATCAGGCGCCAGTATGGACGGTCAAGTCTACCAACAAGGATCACAGCATTCAAATTTCAAGTCAATCGGAGCTATGGAAGTCACAAAATCAAGCAGCTGCTATTTAAAGTAAGCCACTCCAGAAGCATGCCAGAAATAGCAGGTCAGCACGAAGCGTCAGTATGAACAGGTCAAGCAAGTGATGAGGACCCGATGGCACGAATTTCAAGACAAACGGAGTTGCAGAGGATGGAAAGTCAAGCACTTACTATTTTTAGCAGGTTGGTACAGAGGAATTAGGGTTCCCTAAATTCAAGGGCGAAACACGACAATCATGCAAATGCAGCATCTAGCCACAACCACCACAATTCAAGCATTCGGCACATGAAATTTGAAGACATTCTGAGCAATTGCTATTTTTAGTAAGTTGCTAAAAATAGCAAGCGTACACAGGCATCATACACCAGCAGCTCAACCACGTCCCGGGGTTCGAAACAAAGCAAAATCAGGCTTTTTGGAGTCAGAAATCAGTTCAAAGCACGAAATGTGGACAACTTTCTAAAAATAGAAAGTTAGGGCAAGCCAGGGTTAGCAAGATCAAATTACCTCAAATCTGGCAAAAAGCATGAAATTCACTAAAATTGATAAATTTTCAAGTTCAACCTATGATATGCGCCCTTGGAGAAAATCTAAGTGTTGAAAGTTCTGCAAGTTCAAAATTTGAAGTAGCACCTTCTATATGCGCCTAGCCTTGAGGGAGGTAATAAATTCAACTAAGGCATTTAAAACAAAAGCACAAGTGGTGAAATGTGCCCAGGGTAAGGAAAGGCCTCCAAATTTTCTAAGTGTTTGAAATTAAAAGCTTACCCTCTCAATTGTGCCCTTGAAGTTTGAAGAGAACATGAAAATTCGCCTAAGTGTCTTAAACTTGAGGTTCCACCTCCTAAGTGCGCCTAGACTTGGATGAAGCGTTGAAAATATCCTAAGGCGTAAAAATTGAAAGCTGACCCTATGAATTGCGCCCTTGCAAGTTAAGAAGGCAGGAATTTTGACTAGGGCAAATAAAATGAAAGTAGGGGGTCTTATTTGCGCCCAAGGTAAAGAGGAGATCTCGAGATTTTCTAAGTATTTGAAAAGTGAAAGTTCCACCCCCTAGCTATGCCCCTAACTTGGAGAAAGACTTGAAAAATTTTTAAGCGTTCAACGAAATGAAGGCTCCCCATGTCAAATGCGCCTTAGAGGCCTGAACGTGACTCAAAATTTTCTAAGCGTTCAACAAAATGAAAGTACAAAGGGTCAAATGTGCCCTTGAAACTGGAGTGGGTGATTGAAATTTTTCTAAGGCTTTTAAACTAAAAGCTCAACACTCTATTTGCGCCCCCAAGTGAAAGCTTGCATAGTCAAATGCGCCCTAGGCTGGAGGAGTGGGCCTTGAAATTTTCTAAGTCATTTAAATTAAAAGCAGGCATACCCATATGCGCCTCAACAAGGAAATGACTTAAAAGATTTTCTAAGTGTTGGATGAATGAAAGTAGAAGCACTCATATGCGCCCTAGGCTAGAAAGAGGTGATTGAAAACGTCAAGTGTTGGCAAAGTGGAAGAAGCCCCTATGGAATGCGCCCCCAAATGGAAGCTTACCCATGATATTGCGCCTTAAAGAGAAGGTGTTCCAGAAGTAGAGGAGGTCATATACGCCCTTGGAAAGAGATGATGATGAATCTAAGTGTTAAAACTCAAAGCAAGCACATCTAAATGTGCCTTGAAGAAGGTGAAGGGAAATTTTCTAAGGCATGTCAAAGTGAGAGGCGACCCTTACATGTGCGCCTAAAAGTTGAAGTAGAAGGTGACATTTGCGCCTTAGCTTGCAGAGGCTACATTGAAAATCTCTAAGGCGTGTGATTTAAACTTGAAAGCCTTGAATACACCTTACCTGGAGAGCTTGAGTTGATAACATTTCTAAGTGTTAGAAAGTGAAAGGTTACCCATGAGTTTGCACCTTGGGGAGAAGAAGGAATAGAGATTTTTCTAAGTATGCGAAAATTTGAAGTTCAGCACTCAAAATGCGCCCAAGAAATAAGGAGATTTTTAGAATATTCCAATACGTGAAACTCAAAGTGCACACCCCTAAATACGCCTTTGACCAATAAATGGTGATTAAAATTTTCTAAGGCGTTTTAATTTGAAAGTAATCAAAAGTTGAAGACACAAGGCATCATATGCGCCTTAGCCAGAAGAGGTTGGGTTTAAAAATCTCTAAGACGTGAAGAATGGAAAAAGACCCTTTAAAGTGTGCCTCAAGCTTGAAAGGAGAGAAATTAAAATTCTTCTAAGACAAATATTAAAAGGTGAAAGCTCAAAGATTGATTTGCGCCTTGGCTTGAAGGGGTGTTAGAAAAATTAAAAGGCGTTGGAAATTAAAAAAAAAAGTTTGCTCTAGGCAAATAATTTCAAATTTGCTCGCCCAAGCTGGAGAAATAAATTAAAATTTAAAATTATTATTTTCCAAAGTTTAAAAAAATAAAATTCCCTCTTCGTTTGGACACATAAATTTTAAAAGGTCGGGAGATATTAATCACGGGGAGAATTTATTTTGGAGTTGATTTTGGACGGAAAATAATTTTTCCTAGCCATTTTAAAATTCTGACGATGATTTTTCTAAGGCGCTGACGAGATGAAATTAAAATTTCTCAAAATGAAATTAAATGGTGTCGAAATTAAATTTAAATAAAATATACGCCATTTTAACAGATGAGATTTTTTTTTTTAACTGAAGTAAATTTTAATAAATCTCTCGAAGTTACTTCAGTCAACTGGCAATCGGGAGGGAAATTTTAAATTCAAACAAGGAAAGAATCTCCCAAATTAGCAAATTTCTATGACGACTAAATGATGGCTGGGAATATTCTCTCTTAAATTTGGAAAAATTTTAAGTCATGGCGAAGTGAATTAATGGCATTTGCTAAAACAGGCACCAGCTTGCAATTATAAAAACTTCGAAGTTTTTCATTTCTATTCACAAAATTCGAAGTTGAGATTTGTGCTGGAGAGCTGAAAGTGATTGTTGAGCTGTGTGAGATTTTGTGAAGTTGATTTATTTCTTTGAATTGCTGAAAGTTGAGAGTGGCTGGAGATTGGAATTGTTGAATTTAAATTTCTCTGAGTGCTGGAAGTTGAAGTTGTTGGAGTTGCTGAGACTTTGAGTTGCTGGAACTTCAATTTGCTAAGATTTAAAAAATTTTGAAGTTGCTGAATGCTGAGAAAGAATAAAATCTGAAGTAGAAGTGCTGGAAGTTGAGAAAATTATTTCTCCAAGTTGCCGAAAGTGAGTGCTGAGAAGAAGTTGTTGTACCCAAAACTAAAATTTTTGCTTCACTAAGGCATTTTGCTTAATTGAGTTTTAATCCTATTAAAGTGATGATAGAAGGTCGTTTTTGGGGTTCTTAAATATGGAGTTGGTGTCAGTATCATGTCAGTCTGTCACTGAAAAGATTTAAGAAAAGTGAAAATCTGAACGGAAAACATCAAAATTTTCTATCTCTGGAGAGGGGAGCACATTTTCAAATAGGCGCCCTATCTTTTAGGGGTCCAGATCCTGTTTTTAGGGTTTGTCACTTCCAGCAGACATTTGTCCAATATCACATCAGCTTCGCAGTAAGCTATCAAGCCTGTCAAACAGACATGTTTCGAGCAAGTTGTGGTGGATACAGCGCAAAATAAGGCGAAAGTGAAAATTGACTAACACTGGTTAAAAGCGCAGCTTTTGGAAATGGCGCCCATCTTTTTGAGGTGCCAAATGAAGGTTTTTGGCTAAATGCCGCCCAAGATGTTTGTCTCACTTTTGTTCGAGCTTCGCGACGCATCCGTTAGCGGGTGAATCTGAGTTGCTGAAGTGCCTGAACCTGAGGTCAAACGTAGGGTCAAATCTTAGTCAAAATATCAGAGGAAAAAGCAAAAGAGCACATTTTGGGAAAGGCGCCTAAGCTTTTCAAGCCTTTAATGCTTTCTTTCTGATGATACCAGATATTCAATGTGTCCGTATTACGCTCAGCTTTCCGTTGCCTGTCTCCGTCAGTTCGTGAGATGCCTCAACAGCTTGCAGTCGAGGTTTTTGTGATATTCTAGCCAGTTCCTGAAATGGCTAAGTCTGGGATGAAAAGAGCAACTTTTGAAAAAGGCGCCCTAGTTTTTCACCCCTCAGATGTTTTCTTGGGAAATGTGCCTTTGCAGCTGTTGTGCAGAATGAAGTCAGCTCGCAGTGAACCTGAGATCTAGTCCTGAAAGTTGATAGGTCAGAAGTTATGAAGGATTTATTTTTCCTTCGACGAAGTACGAAGTCAAAATTTGACTAAGTCGAGAAAAAGAGTAGCTTTTGAAAAAGGCGCTTGGATTTTTGAACCTTTAGATGTCAGTTTTATGACGTGCAGTTTCAAGATATCTTTTGATCAGTTTTTACTAAGCTCTGCAATGCACCTATCAGCCAGTCAATCGGAGAAGTCAGTCAACTGGTGTCGAGGATGAACAGAGGTCCCGGAAGAGGTTTTAGCTTAAATTTTCATGAAATTTGGCTAAGTCTGGAATTCGCTTAAGAGTTCAAAGTTGAATTTTCGAAAGTGAGTTGAATGGACTCCTTAACTGGAGTTCTGACTGCAGTTAGACTAAACGATTTCTGGGTTGTCATCTTCAGTTCATATGTTGGCATGTGGAGTGATCTTTCAGTTTGCATGTCGAGTTAACTAGTTTGCATGTTCAGTTAACTATCTTGCATGTTGAGTTAACTTGATTGCATGTCCAATTAACTGAAGATTATCAGTGAATGTCAACTGGAGTTCACATGCATGGCGAATTTGGTTGCAATTATGAAGTTTTAGTGAAGATGGTGCTTCATTGAGTGTCAACTGAAGTTCAAGAAGGGACGTCATAGTTTGATGAAGCATTAATGTTTGAAGTAAGGCGCATTGGAGTGTTAACTTCAGTTATGAAAAGGGTCGCCATATTTAGTGTTTATTATGATGAAGCATATTTTGTGAAGCTACGCACTTTTCAAGGAATGGCAACTTTAGTTCCAAAAGGGTCGCCATATTTAGGTTTTAATGATTAAAGCATGTGAAGTTGGCGCACTTCTTGAAGGTCAACTGAAGATTGAAAAGGGTCCCTATTTTTAGAATATTTATTGCATGAAGATGGCGAATTTCTTATCTCAATCAACATTGTTAACTTTAGTTATCTGAAGGTACGCCTTAGGTCAAATTTGTGAATCATAAAGCAAGTTTGAAGATGGCGAATTCATTATAAGTTGCTAACTGAAGTCAAAGTCATATGAAGTTGTTAACTGAAGACTTGTAAGGCAAACCCTAATGCATGGTGCTTTAATTAGCTTATCTCAGTTCCAGTTAACTAAAATGGGGTCCAATTAGAAGCCAAGCGCACTTTTCAAGCATTCCTTGCTTAGTGCGAATTTTCAATGATGAAATTCTATATATTTCAGCCATGGCGTCCATTATTTCATCATCTTTTGCTCTGAAGTTCATATTCTTCTTGAGCGACCAGCAAGCTAAAGGTGCTACAGGTGTCCGAATTCAGTGTTCTTCGAAGCAATGAGTTCAGATTGATCAGAGGAAGGCGATTCTAGACTTTATTTTCTCTTTGCATGCAGGTTTCATCAAGTTCCAAAGAAGAGGTTGGCAGATTTTTCAGAAGCAGACAAGCAAAACTTTCTATCTTCTGTCTTATTTCTTCTATTTCTCACCTTAGGTACTTTCTTCGCATGTCAAAGAAATTCAACACATATTCAGAATCTGATTATCAGGGTTCGCATATTTCAGTGTTTGCAACAAGACCCACGTCTTAGATTTTTTCGAGAAAATCGCCCCTTGCCTTCGTTCTGAAGCTCTGTGCCTTTTTCCGAGAATCTCTTTGCATGTGGGCTTAAAACACATTTTTTCGAAAATCTAGCTATCTGGGTTTGTTCAGAATTCAGTTGTGCACAAAACCCATGTTCCAGAAAAACTTTGAAAATTTCTTCCGTCAGAGGCTATTTTTAGCTTTGTCCAGAGGTTTTCAGAAAGTTCTCCAAATATATTCGACTTTACAGTCAAAAGTCATCATTTTCAAAATGCAGTTCAATCTCATTGATTACAAGGTGAAATCAGCTCTTACACATAATTTCATCAAAACGTCAGATACGGACCTAAATCATGTTTATCCAGTGGTCAATCTGAGCAGTTTGGAAGGTGTTAGCAGCAATTCGTTGAGGAATCTTGAGCGTTCCGGGTTGTTGGCAGCGGCATCTATTCCTGTTACTACTTTTGATCTTGAGTTCGTACTTGCTTGCATTAAGCATTATGACTCGTCTTCACGACAAATCAGATCAGCAGATGGCAAGGTTGTTTGCAGTCTCAATCCGAAGGACATAGAAAAATGTTTTGCTATTCCTCCTCGTTCAGATAACTTCACTGTGGTTCTTGAGGCTTGTGAGAAGATATGGAATGCTGATCAGCAACGTTCGCAGAGGAAAGTGGCTCAGAAATGGTTGACAGTTCAGAAGACTAATTTGCCTAAGAAGGTTGGTCGCGGTGAATTCAAAGAGGAAGTTGCTGTTTTGATAACTTTACTTAACCGAGTTACTGGTCAATCAGATGCTAGCACTTTTCGTCCATGGATGTTCTACCTGATTACCAGAGTTCTTGATGGTACAGAGCGTTTTGATTGGGCTATGCTGATTAGTGATTGCTTACATCAGCAAATTACTAACTTTCTCAAGTATCATGAGTTTCATATGATATCCTACTTGGTTTACTTGGTTGCTTTTCAAGGTAGCTACAGGTTTCTTAAAACCAATGGCACTCTCGGTGTTCAGCGTGTTCATGAGTATTATCCTCAGTTGGAGTTTTCTCAATCCGAGCAGGACTTCCAAGCAGTGAATGATCACTTTTCCATGAGAACAGTAAGAGATCTTGATGATGAAATGCACATTCGTATTTCTGCCGAGGCCAAATCAGCGATGGAGACTTGGGCGGATTGGTTTATCCAGTTCCCTACTTTTACATACATCCGCGTTTATGGATATGTTGGAGAACCCCTGATGTTACCGAGATACCCTTCAGATAAGCTCATTTTTATGGAGTTCCTCAGACAGATGCAGCACGTCCATTTCTTTCTTCGTAGTCGTCATAAGACTGCGGCTAATTTTCCATTCACATTGGGAATTTTCACATGTGATGCGGCGACAGATGCCAGGTTTATGTCTACTGAGATAGAAAGGTTCAAACTCAAGACTTATACTGAGAGGCGTTCTTATGATCCTCTCGGTCATTATGCAGATCGGTTAGAGCGAAGGATTGCACATGCGCCAGCACTTGAAGACTTCTGGGCTAATTGTGAAGATGAATTCGAGGTCCGTCGTCGTCACTACTGTAGACTCACTATTGGTCAGCTCTCTGATTACTTGTCAGAAGATGTTGATGGTCTATCGGATGATGATGGAGAAGTTCTTCTCAATTCATATGTCAAGGATCAAGTTGCTCGGCAGCCACTTCGCTCACCTGATTGGTATGCCAAGGAGAATATTTCTATCGAAGAGGTTTCCAGATCAGTTATCAAGACTAGTAAGTTGTTCTTGGAGAGCAAACGTACACGGAAGTCAGTTCCTGTAGCAGAGCCGCCAAAGGATTTCTCTTCGTTGCCTTCTACTTCTAGAGCAAGACCCAGAGTCAAGGCCATTATAATACCTCCTGAAGGGGTTAGACTTAGTGGAAACACAGGGAAAAGAGCTACTGGTAAGAGGAAGCAGAAACAAGTTGAGAATGTTCCTGAGGTTCCAGTAGAGACAGTTATTCAGGCCGAGCCTCATGTTTCTCCTCCTAGTTCACCTCATGAACAGCCTATTGACATAAGTTCTGAGCCTGAGACACCAATTCAAGCTGGATCGGAGACACCTGAACCACCACAGGTTGATACATCAGGGACAGTCTCTCCGCGAATTGAGAATATTGTTCAGTCTTGTTGGCTCGAGAAGTCTTTAGGGAGACAGAGGCGTGAACCTTCATATAACCTTGACTTATCTGAGTTCGGTGAACCTTATCAGAAAAGGTCAAACAAGAAGATCAAGAAACAAGTGCACATTGAGAAGACTCCAGAATCAGAAATCGTTATTGAAGTTGCAGTTCCTCCAGAGGGTAAAAGCTTAGATGAAGTCGAGGTTGGTGACTTTACATTCACTAAGGCTAATCTTGGCAGGACTACACGAGAGACAGATGTATCTCTTCTTAAGATTGTTACCAATAATCTTGAAGAGCGTATCACCAAAGATGGAGAAGATAAGGCATTACTTAAAGCTGAAATTGGTCAACTTCGTCGATACATTTCTGATCTTGTTCATGGGAATTCGAGTAGGACACCTGTTCTTCCTCAGCATACACCTGCAGAACAACAAAAATTGGATCAGTTGGTCAGTCATAGCAGACTTTTAGACAACTGGATTGAAAGTTTAGTTGCTGCTGGTAAAACTCTTCTTGCAGATTTGTATCAGTTGAGGGGTGATGCACATAAACTCCGTTAGGGTGTTCAGTTGCTTGAGATTGCAGTTGCATAGAACTTGGCAAAGGATCGTCTTCTGGTATCTCAGTTATCAGTTGCATATGATGCCTTGGAGATCGATGAGGATCAAGACAAAGTATTTACTTGGAGAGAGCAGCACCTTCTCAGGACAGAAATATGTGAGAAGATCTCTACTAAATTGTTTTCACTCAAGGATGATGTGGTTGGAGTACTTGCACTGGTCAGTGGCTTCGTTGTTCAGATTCCGTGTCATTATCTTCTGGAAGATGGCACGTATGTTGAGTTGGATAAAGTTCAAGCAGAGTTCGAGAAGCTGATTCGTGACAGCCTTGAAGGTGAACCTATGGCGCCCAAATTAGAGAATATTTCAGTGATTGCAGCCAGTTTCAGAAAGGCAACTGAAGAATGTAAAGATGGCATGCATACGATCACAGAAAGTGGCAGAGAACTAAAGAAACAGACTATTGCTTTGAGCAGTGTTAAAGTGCCAGATGACAGAGAGATCGATGAGTTCTTGGTCGAAGTGTTAGACCGAGTTGACATGGAGTAATCTGCCAGTTGGAACCTACAGTTAATTTCGAAGGTTGAGTCATGAGCAGCAATTAACTCGACTTTCAGTCTTGAGTTTACTTGCTGATCTAATGCATGCTTATCTCGTCCTTGGAATTATCGTCACAGGAGTTAGGGTTAGGGTTTCCAGTTAACTGAAGGTAGTGTCCAGTTAACTTTGCTTTAAATAAGGACGTGCATGCTTGCACATGGTCCATTTAGGTTATTTGTACCGGTTAAGCGATGGTAGCTTTCAGTTAAGCTGTATAGTTTACTTCATTAGGGTTTGGCATAACTTGCATGCGTTGCAAGAACTGTAGTGAACTTAAGGTGATTTTAGGGTTACCTACACCTTGATGTATATAAATAAGAGCTTTTGCTCATTTGTAATTAACTTTTGCTTGAGAGAGAAATATATGCTGCGCCTACCTTGCCCTCAATATTGCTCTTTTGGTATTTGTTCATGCGTCTTTGCTATTACAGTTAATTGTTATGCCACATAGGGTTTCATGCAATTGTGATAGTGGATTCTTTCCATAGTTTAGATAAATCTGTCTTGTGAATCTTTTGTCATTATTGATCAAGCGTTATGCCACATAGGGTTTCGTGAGATTGTGATGATAAATCTGTTTTGTGAAGTCTTTACTGTTATGATCAAGTGTTATGCCACATAGGGTTCCATAAGGTTGTCATGGTAAATACTTCCCTTAGTTTAGATAAATCTGTTTTGTGAATCTTTTATCATTTTAATCGAGTGTTATGCCACATAGGGTTTCATAAGATTGTGATGATAAATCTGTTTTGCGAGTCTTTACTATTATAATCAAGTGTTATGCCACATAGGGTTTCATAAGATTATCATGGTAAATTCTTAAATCTGTTTTGTGCCAATAAACTTGTTCAGATTGAGATGATAGTTGCGCCACCTTGCCTTCAAGTAGAGAATCTAAACCGTTTATCGTCGATAGTCATAACCTTGCTCCGTTTTCTCATGCTCTGTTTTCTTGAGGGAACTGGATAGAATTTAAGTTATTAAGTTTAGTTGTAGTTAGTGAATCTGCGAAACCAGAGAAAATTCTCAGCTGCAATTATATAGTTTTCAAGAAAGCCTTGTACCTCTCTGACTGAAACAAAAAGACAGGAATTAGTTTAGTTTATTTCCCTTTGCAGGTATTTTTGTAAAGCACAACGAGGGAGCTTCCCCTCCTAATTTGAAGAGCACTCATTGCGTAGTGTACATAGGCTGTTCGTAGCAACTCTTACTCCAGAGGTGTTAGTTGTTACGCCAACAGAAGTGAAGTTTAATTTTTCGAAGTTGCTGAGACTTGAGAGTAAAATCCGAAGTTGAGATTGCTGAAGTTGATTTTTCGGAGAGCTGAAATTGTTGTGGCTGCAAATTGCTGAGGTTTGAAGTTTAAAATTTCGAAGTTTAAATTTCTCGAGGTTTGAAGTTGGAGTTCTACTGCTGGAGTTATTAATTTTATTTTCTTTTTGCAGCCAACTCCATTTGCCTGCCATCTCACGAAGTTTTTTATATTAAAAGATTAGAATTGTAATGATTGCTTTTTCGTTTTGCAGATGGCTGAAAGTCGAAGAGGTGATGTTGCTGGAATGAGCAAGGCTGGAGCCAAGGCTGGAAATGCTGAAGCTGGCAAAGAAAATGCTTCCAGGCAAGCAATCATCAAGAACTTGAAGAAGTCTTTTATTCCGAAGTCTAAGTTCGTATCGAAGTTCAGAAATTTGACTGACACCAACCTCGGTTCTTTCAACCTCGAGGCCTTCAAAAGAAGAATATACGGGTAGGGTGGCAATCCTCCGTCGGATATTTCGCACAACATTGTGAAGAGTGGGTTGTATGCGGCAGCCGGTTTCCCGCCAGCAGTTCAATGTTCAGAACTTATCATGGAGTGTGCAAACTTTTACAACTCGGACCACCGAACGATTGTTTCTCCGGATGGGATGTTGCTGGCCAACCTCGCACCGGATGCAATTGGTGAAGCTTTCGGGATCTTGGCTAGGGACAAGATGTTGTACAAGTCCAAGGAAAAGGCTGATAAGATGTATGCTACATCTTTCGAGAAGCGTGCTAAGAGGATTAACACCACTTGGATGAGGAAGCCCAAGCCTCCTGGCACCAAGCTGCCAAAGCAAATCATTTCAGAGGAGCTAAATCAGGAGTATTGCGACTTAATCATGATGCTCAGTCGAGTCAATGGCAGCCCGCAGGCATATGTGTTCGAGCCATGGATGTTCTTCTATATTAGCGTGGTGCTCGAAGGAAAGGTGGATGTGGATTGGGCGCAAATGATAAGTGATAACATCAATGAGCAGTTCAAAAAACTAAGGAGAACGAGGACGTTCTACATGAGTTCGTATGTTATCTACATGCTGGCTCGGATGACGAATTACAAGGGGCTGGCGTACCAGGAGCCGATTGGATGTGGCTTCAATCAGTTCAAGATTCATGAATCTTGCAGGTAGTTGCATCTCACGAGCATCTCTCATTTCAAGAGGGTGAATGATGCCTTCACCATGCACATCACGAGGACTCTTCAAGGAAGATTGCAGCAAAGGATATCTAAGGAGGCACAAGAGTTGATCGAAGAGTATGGGTTTTGGTTTGTCCAATTCCCCAAATTCACTTATTTAAGGCTGCCAGGTCACCATTCATATGCCTACCGACTGCCGAGGTATCCTACAAATAGAATGATCATGCTCGAGGTGTCTAGGCAACTTGTGGCCTATGATAAAATTATAAGGAAGAAGAAAGGAGGTTTGCACTTCCCTATTGTTTTGGGAAACTCGCTTGAGGAGTGCCCTTCTTTGCAAGCAGCCAGGGAGGCAGAGGAAGAATTGCAGTTCTACCAACTCACTCTCCATACCAGCCGGCAGGACTTTGATCCTCGAGGGAAGATTGGAACTATGCAGGGTGAAGAGTTTAGGCACAAGGCTCACTTAGAGGATTTTTGGGCAAATGCACAAGATGAAGGTGAAATTAGAAGAACGTTCTCCAGATTGCCCCTGAAGCTGATCAGAGAGTGCGAAGTGGTCCAAGTTCCGGATCAAGTTGATGAAGATACCAGACTTATGCACCCGGAGTACAAGTCAATAAAGAACACGCCAATTCCACCCCCAGATTGGGCTGAGACAAAGATTACAGACTTAAGACACTTTGTCTATGCCTGTCATGACCTTTATGAGGAGTTGGGTGGATGGGCATGTCCACAGGCTGAAAAGAAGATCAATTGCTCTCTCGTACAATCTTATGGGCGATCGGAGGGCACCAGTATCAGCAAAGAAGAGGAAACAAATTGCCCAAGCTTCAGAGCCGCAGCAGCAAGAAGAACCAATTTGGCCTGAACCTCAGAGATCGAAGGAGACATCGCCTACTCAGTTGTTGGAGCGATCCTCCAGCGTACATGAAGTCTCGTTGTTTGCAGACCAAAGGGCTAGAGTGAATGAGGAGCCGGAAATTGGAGAGGTCAATCAGCCATTGTCTAGGGAGCCTGATAGTCATAGTGCCTATGCTCCTGAGGGTGTCGATCAGCCAGATGAAGGAGAAGAGACAGAAACAGACATCCGCATCGATCGGGTGCTTGAGGCAGCCTTTGAGGAAGAAGATATTGCGGAGCCTGACGTTCGGGGTTATGAGGAGGACAGTCAACATATGGAGACAGATGAACCTCGACCAAATATTGCTCAGGAGGAAGTTCGTGAAGTAGAGGCAACGGAAGAACAGCCCCTTATTGTCTACGACACTCAGCATAATGCTCCAAATTGGCTCTCACGTGCAATAAGGAGAGATCAAGAAGATGACGCTGACCTGGCGGTAGAAATGGAGAAACTTTTGAATAGGACAAGTAAGTCACCTAAAAGGAAGAGAGCCAAGAAATATTCTAGGATGGAAACTAATGAGGCTGGTTCGCGCACTCTCCATGTTGCCATTCCGAGGAACACTATAACTTGGGTGATGTAATGCCAGAGAATTACACAGTCACCATGATTGAATTGGGGCGTCCTTTTGGAGCACAGGTTGTTGAGGAGGCTGAAAATTCCTTCCAGGCTTTGAAGGATAGGCTGGTGCAAAAGGAGGGAAAGTATAAGAGATTGAAGAAGGAACATAAGGCATTGCTCGAATATGTACAACATCTTGCATGTCCGTGTGCTCAGGAGATCCCAGCGGTGGAACTTCCGCCTGAGCTGCCACGAGAGTCAATTAGTGGGCTCGAAGAAGTAAAGAGGGCTATTCAAGAAGGAGACAAATGGATAGACGGTGTTCGCACTGAGGCTGAGAAATTCATGGCTGATCTTGTCTCCTCTTTTCGGAGTGCTTCTAGTATCCTCTCGCGCTTGGAGAACATCGAGCAAGCTTGGGGTGACACTCATATATTCCAAGACAAAACCATTCCTCGCCTCACTGCGTTGATGCGCGTACCCACGCAAACTTTGGTCAATGAAGGGGTGATCCAGGCTGGGGATAGATATGATTTTCTTAGGTGGCATTCGGCTGCATTCACTAGCAAAGGCTTCTTCGACTTGGCAATGGCGGATTCGTCTAAGATCAGGAGAGCAATGAGAAATATCCATGAGGGCATCCTCAATACATTGGATGCGTTGTTCGCCAAGAGACTAACTCCTGAAGAGATGGAGGTGGACGGATTGAAAGCAAGGTTGCAGCCTTTCTTCTCCGAGATGAGGATGTTTTCTCAACTTGACTTTGAGAACATTTCTACATTTTCAGCTATCATTCAAAGCACGCAGGAGTCTATTGAGACTTGGAGGAAGTCTTGTGATCGACAGGAGCAAATGGTGGCTATTCTTGAGTATTAGCTCAACCTTACTCCGGCAATTTCAGAGGAGGAAGTTGATTCAATGCTGGCCCGATTCGTAGCTTACGCGGTCAGAGAGAAGGACAATGGAAACAGAGTAATAGACGAGAATCTTCTGGAGGGATAGTGGGCATTAATTGCCCATAGTGGTCAAGGAGGAATCTTCTATTTTTGTGCTTATTAATGACGCCACTCCTCCACCTTCTGGCGGTTTTTAGGGTGAATCTTGTCTAGGGTTTTTGTGGCTCGATCTGAGCCGTCCATTGTACTTTGATCTGGACCATCCATTGGATTGGCCAGCTATATAAAGGGGAGTCCCCTCATTTGTACACTAGTTAGTGAGTTAGTCAGTGAGATAGTATATCAGACTAGAGAGTAGACATTTTGTTAGAATAGTTTCATTGCATTGTTTTAAGGAGAAGGGGAATTCTCCCTTTGAGAATTTTGTAAGAAATTGTCACGAAGGTTAATCATAATAAAAGAATTTCATTGATGGTGAACTCCACTTTTGTCATGAGTAGTTTGTGAGGTTTCTTCGTCCTTCGACTTCAAGTAGGACTTAATTTAGAGTAATTTTCACGCAAGTAGTTAATTATGGGTGGTCGTGTTTGATTTGAGTGAGCTTCATTAATCCATACCACTAACAAGCTTACTGATGGTGAGTTTGTCCTACGTGGTCAACTGGAATACCTTTTAAATTTAACTTCGGTCAAGATTCTTGTGTATGTATGCATCGTTTTGATGGTATTTGCATTGTTGAATCGTGATTTGAACATCTTTTCGATCCCTTGAAGATTGCACCAACCTTGTTGAAGCTGTCCAACAGGAGGCAAAACAACGTTCGGTTGAAATTCATTGAAGTCAAGTATAACACCCCTTGGCTTTAGACTAGAATTTAGACTTTCTAAACCTTGCATCTATTTTCAATTCCACACATTTTGGGTTAGTTTTAGGAAAACTCATATCTCAACGCCAAATCATTCACAAGAAAGTCCCCTTCAAAGCATTTATCTGTTGTTTACTACAAGTATCCTGAACAATTGTGTAAGTCCCCTCGTAAAAATAGCATATCACAACGAACCTACTGAGGGTATTCCAAGCATTTCGGAACCTTGGAGTTGAACGTGCGATCTATCTCACAATCTTAGCGCACGGAATATTTTGATCAAGAGAGAACGGAGTAGCCTTCGGACAACTTTGTTCTGCTGATTGGTGCGGTCACAAAAGTCACATCAACAGGTAGTCTCTACGACGATCTCCATATCAACATTCCTCTACACATGGACCTGTTTCTTGATCCTCTTGTCCGGCGCATCCTGATAAGGCTGATCAAAATTTGAATGATCCAGGACATAGGATGGCTGCCTCCTCTTCCTTCCCAGTTGAGCCTCAATCCAAGACTGGTCTCGACTAATGCCACTGGAAGGATCTGTACTAGCAATGAGAGGCTCCGACGTGAGTGAATATGTAAAGGAACTGCTGCGAGGTGGCGAGTCTAAGCCCAATTCAATGCGAATTGGGACTGGAGACTGCTCAGGTGTAGGTGATGGAACACGAGGCTGTATCTCAGGCTCTGTAAAACGCTGAACTGGCCTTTGAACTGGCTCACTGACAGGCTCCGGGTGTGTATCAATGGCAAGCACCTTCCCTTTTGAATTGTTCGGCGCTTGACTCTTCTTTGGAGGGTTACTCCTCTTCTTCTATTTGGATTTAGACGAGGAAGGTAGCGAAGGATCCACCACTGACGGCTCTGCTCTAGGCACATTTACCCTCCTAGTCTTCTTGTTGTCGAGGTAAAGTATATTGTTTTGGATAACTCTACTTGACCTCTCCTTTACTGATGCATACTCCTTGGTGTACCAATCAACTGCCGACAGCGGTTGTGTATCAACCTACTCTCTGAAAAACTGAGGAAGCATCTATTACATCCCAAATTGTGACGTTACAATTTACCATCACTAGATAGAGTAAATGTGAATTCTAGAGGTGAATTAATGATGCTTGTACCTTGTTTTCAATATGAATGTTGTTTCATTTGATGTTATTCTTGGTAAAATACTGCATAAAAGAGAATAGAAGGTTATTGATTTGTGAATAATCTAACTTTTGAGATGTTTCATTTATTCTGCTTTGTTATGAGCATATGACTGTCGATGTCATGTCATGGTGTGCAGGTATGAAGACTGTTCCTCCGAACAGAGGAGAGATATCACTCGGGGAGGAACTTGGTCGGGTAAGCAGTAACGAGTACCAGATGAGCATACACACACGTCAGTATAGGTTCTGAGAAACCAAGTCAGTTATGTTGGTCTAGATAAGTCATCCTTAGGCTTGGAGTTATGTTTACTTCTTTATGCTTTCAAAAGTGATGATTACTTATTTGTCTGACTTACTGTGCTTTGACCATGATATGGAAAACATGAATGGATATATGTTAATAGGTCAAGTAAGTATGTATATACATGTCAATACATACGTATGTTCGGCAGATGGATATGCCCATACGTACGTGTCGACATGGTATACGTACATATACGTGTACACTGTATACAGTGATATATATATATATATAACCACGTTATCAATTGCCTGTGAATAGTGATATTAATTATATTTTTTAATATTGCCTAGGAATTTACATATGCAAATACTAACACGTATAAGTGTAAATATTCTGATATGAAAATAATATATATATATATATATTTAAGAATATATAAATATAAATATTTATATTGTAGTTTTACTTAGAAATATATATATGTATATGCGTAAATATATTTAAATATTAATATTTAAATATACCAACACATATATATATTTAAGTATATAAATCTACAATAAAGATATATATAAATATATATTTATAAATATATATATTAAGTTAAATAAATTTATGAATTTTATATTACCGTGGGTAAAATTGTAATCGCCTTGCATAGTAAAATCTTTATTAATGAGTTTGGAAATATTTGATTTTTGATTTAAAATATGAAATCGAAATATTGAGAGAGTTAAGTATTTGAAATATAAAATACTTCATTGAGTAAAGTCGAAACATTTGAAAAGTGAAAAATACGTTTTTAAAAAGAGTCATTCTCGTGAAAATGAAAAAGGCATGGAAAAAGGAAATCGCGCGCCTGGTAAAGACGTGTCTGGTTCGCGCGTAGGCTGTGACCTGGTCCAAAGAATAACCCTAATGCTAATCTCATGGCTCGAAATGGCGACGTGGGATCATATGAACCTTGACCTTTTCGTTTAGAAACGAACTTCCTGGTTTATTGCAACAATATAACCTAAAAACTGAAAACGCCTTGAGCTGTCAATCTGCCATGTGAAAGTTGAAGAATTCTTAATTTGCTGGCTTAATAGGAAGTCGATTCATCTCTATTATAATGACTAAGACTTTATGAACTCGCCAAGTGTCTTTTTGACTAAATCTAGGCACTTGTTGTCAATCTGCATGCCTTCTTAAAGGGAAAACGGTTGCAATTCGGGTATATAAATATACACGCCTTCCATTCATTAAAAACATCACTTGAGCAATTCTGAGTTTAGTATTTTGAGCCGTCCCCGTTCATTCTATAACACACAATTCTGGAATTCGGGTTTAGTCTCATGACAAGTATTTCTGAGTGTTAATTTGCTGAGAGTGAGAATTATTCTGCTAAGTGAGTTTTTGAGAGCATTTAACAATTTTGTGAGCAAATACAGAGTGTTCATCCTTCGTAGAGTGAGCTTTTAATCTGCTAAGAAGTCCTTTGGCTGGAGGCTGTAGGTGTAGCAAGTTCTCACTAGATCAACACCTGTGGAAAGCTCTTGTCAGGCACGTTAACTCTTTTACTTATTCATGAAGTTGCTATACTTCTTTGGTCTAGAAGAGTTTACAAATAAAAGTCCACTTTCATTGAAACATAATAGGGAATGAAGGTAGTTCTTTATGGTATACTTGAAAAGAATTTCTTAAAGGATTGCCTTAATTATAGAAGTGCTATTGAACCATTAAACAAGTGGAAAATTTGTGAAATAGGAAGGCTAATGCATGTTCTATACTATTAACTCTTGCACTAATTAGTAAACGGATTTATTGTTCCATTGAAGAGTAAATTATATTAATTAGTAGATGGATTTACTGATCTATTGAAGAGTAAAATGCATTATTTGTATTGACTCCATATAAGGAGTGTATGTTTGTATATAGCTCTTTAAATACTAGGGAATGAAATAAGGGTATTTAATAAGCTACCGATCACAACTTGTTGAAAATTAACTTAGTCAAGTTATTAAAAGCTCCTAGGATGAGAAAGTTCCGTATAAGGGAGATAGTTGTGAGTACTTGTTAAATTGTTCTCCTTTCTAGTAGATAGCTTGTTGTAGGACGTCTAGGGTACGAACTACCCCGATAGACCAACCTACGTGTAGTGTAAGAAAGCCTTAATGCAAATCGGCCCTGAGTAGTGCATATGATAAATGACCTTCATTCGAAGTACTGAATGATAATACTTTGGCCAAAGTAGTGAAATGTACAACATCCACTTAAGTGTGAAATAGTTGAGACTACACTGTCAGTTCATTGTGATCCCGAAGTACATACTAGTTCAAGAGATGTCGTATGCACAGGACCTAGTTATGTAGGAACACAACACTATGCTCAGTTGGTAATCGTTAAAGGATACCTTACCAATCTCTTCTTCGAAGGGAGGGCCATCTATCTAACGATAGGTGTGCGGGGGACCGCATTATAAGTCTGTGGTTGGCGGAAAAGCACCCGAGTGATATTTCTCCTCCTCAGCAAGCGGCCGATGTACCAAAATTTGAAAGGACGGATTCCTGGACCTTCTTACTACTATTTGTTCTAAAGCTCATTGGAGCTATGTTAGTTAAGGTACGTATTCTTGTTTCATGTACTTGTGAAGTTATTATATTGAATTGGAATCTTTGTTGTATATTAATATGGCAACTTGTTCATGTTTTGTCAATAAAGAAAAAGAAAAATTCTATTGCAATGACATGATTAACACATTTACATACTTGTAGGATGTAAAATATGAAAATTTTAATTTTACCGAAGGGTCGGGTTGTTACAGCATCTCTCCCTCATCATCTGATAAACCTCTCACATCTTCTGCCAAGAAGACAGAAATCTGTGAGAGAGAGAAGCGGCCATAGCTACGTCTACACACCTCAAAGTCATCGTCACAATTCGCCCAATAATCCTCCATTGTAGATTTATGGTATGAGCGAATGCCAAGACGCTCTGAATAACGACCCCAAGACCATAGGTGTGAGTATCAATAGGATACTTGAGTTTGCAATTATCCAACTCCTGTCCTACAGCTTTGGCATCAACTGTCGTTCTGCACCAATAGATTTTGAACTGCATGGGAAAGGTGGCAGCCTGTTTATGCTTGCGGCGCAAAAGACGATAAACATCATGTAACTGCCTCAGGAACTCCATGAAAACTGTCCTATCTGAAGGATAGCCTGGAAGCATGGCTGGATTTCCTGTAAATCCATATACTCGGATGTAGGTGTATGTAGGGAACTGAATGAACCAGTTCACCCAATCAAACATTGCTGCTCTAGCAACTACTGACATACGAACATGCAACTCCCAGTCCAAATTTCTCACTGTGTAAGTCAGGAAAGCCTCGTGAACACGCTTGAAGTGGCGTTCAGCCTTAGTGAACTCAAGCTGATCATAATAGTGATAGACTTTCTGAATAGTAAGTATGCCCACCCTGTTCAACCCTCTAAACTGACCCTGATAAGCGATCAAGTACACGAGGTAAGAACACATGTGAAACTTGTGGGCAACTAGGAAACCGGTGATCTGCTCGTGGAGAATATCGCTGATGAAGGATGCCCAGTCATAATGCTCTTGCCCAGATATGATGCGACCAATGATGTAATACATCCAGGGCTGGAAAATGTTTGCATCTAAACGACCTGAGACACGATTCAAGAGTGTAATTAGAATTGCATACTCATCCTTATATTCACCGCGACCCACGTTATTTGGCAATTTGTTCTTCTTTTGCTTCAACCATCGCTCTGCCATCTTGTTTTGGCACTTGTCCATATCAGCGTTGAATGCATGCTCACTCTGCCCCATAGAAATGACCAGACTACTCGGGTGCTAAGGGATACCAAAACATCTTTCAACGTCCAGAGGCTTGAGACTGCATATAACTCATCCATCTACTGACACTATCTCACGAGTAGCAGAGTTGTAATGTTTAGCACAAGAGATTACAAACTCCACGCAGTGAACTGACATAGGTATGGAGGCGGCCTCAAGTAACCCGAACTGCTAAATGTTCTGAACTATCGAATCTCTAATCTTGGTAGGATCTAAGACTGCTTCTGGAATCACCTTGTGGAGATTCGTATCAACCGTCTCGATGAAGTCATGAGTTAGGACCAATTTGATCTTGAAATCGAGCTAAGTGTATTGCATTTTGAAAAACTCACCTGTTGACTATGAACACGGCTATATTCTGACAACTTTTCCGAAAAGCTAAAAATAGCCTATCGAAGGGCAATTTTTGGCGAAAAATTTGAGATATGGGTTTTTTCCAGAAAAAGATTCTAAGACAACCCAGAACATCAGATTTGCGAAAATTTGACTTCTACTCGACCATGCAAGGAATTTTCAGCTGAGAAAATTAGAGCCTCGAGAACTGATGCTCTGAAGTTAAAAATTCCTAAAAAGTCAAGCACATGAATTTAAATGAGGAAGCTCTATAGAATCGATCCAGATGATTTAATTTGCCAAAATTTCCCTATTCTCAAGCCTACGAATTGAATCTAAGAGAATTTTGATGAATTTGAGAGGAGAAAAGACGTTTTTTCTATGCTCTTGTCAAAATCGCCACTTGTTTCTTCAAATTCGCTAATATCTGTGAATTGGTACCTGCAAAAGGAATTATTTGATGTCTTTGAATTTGACTACTGACAAAATCACCTAACTTTGAAGAAAATTTGCCTCTGCTCTGAAGAACTACGAATTTCTGAAGTTGGATGAATGAATAATGACACGCGCCATGTTTAAAATAGAGTAAATTCGCACCATAATGATGACTACAAGATTTTAAAGCCTCGACTAAAATAGAAAGCTTCTGATTGGACCCCCTCCAATTGGATTGAGACTGACTCGGAGTCTGGATTTTAAAATAATAATATAATAGTCAGTTTGAAAATAAGCATCACAAAGGCGCCAATTTGAGAAAAATCGCCATTTAATACTTATGCATGCAACATAAATATTAAATATTATTTTATTCAGTTGACAAACCATGTAAAGCACTTGGATGGATTCGGCAACCTTTATTGATTTCAAAAAGTCCTCATTTGACCTCATAGGCATCCATTTGCTCAAGATATGACGTTTTTTACTAACTTCCTACTTTGTAGCTAACTACAAAGTTATAGTTGACCATATTCAGCACTGATTTCCGGACGACTGAGCAAGGTTGTGACTATACAAAGATATTCATCGCAAAGCCTGCAGAACGAGGATGAAATGTCTCCTGGGAGCTACAACTGCAAAATCCAACGTTTAACACCTCAAAAAATTAGGCGCCTTTGATTAAATTGATTTTCAAGCACCAAACTTAGCCATTTCTCTATTCTGCCATCTAACGCTTCAAACTGCCGCTGACAATGAACGGTAAACCCTGTTGATTGAATGGTAGGCTCACTGCATGACTGGAAGTATTCCGCATCCAATGATTGTATGGAAGGAACTAGAGAACTGCATTAAGGACCTCAAAAGGAAGTTCGCCCCTAGCCTCTAAAGGCTCAAACACCATTTTATCAAAAGTGCAACATTCAACCAGATAGCCTACTTTGACCCTTGACACCGAGAGCTAGAGTGCTCCGATTTGCACACCATCTGTCTCATTGTGTAGCTAGAACAACTTACAAGAGATGTCTCTAGAGGTGTTGAAGCAAGAAAACTGCTTCTAAGACCTCAAAGAGACAATAGCCTTTTTAAAATAAAATATACGCTCCACACTTGGTCATTTTCCGGCCATCTTCACTTTTCAGCATTCTACAAAAACCTCAAACGTACGAGCGTTTGCCAAATCCCGGAGGCTGACGGTTGGGCTCGTTGGATAGCTGGAGTAATTGTGCACAAATCTCGTAGAGACTGTGAAAACCAAAAACTCCATTTGACAGGCCTAAAGGCTGGGCGCCCCTGGCCTACAGAGGCTATAGTGTGAATACTACATTTCTCCACCCTCTGATTTACATGCCTGGTAGGGTCTATGCCACGATCACTCAGAATGTCGGATTGACTGGCTGACTCGAGCATTGTGAAGCTAGACTAGATTGGCACAAATCTCAGGAAAACCACATCTGCAAATACCATCATTTGATGAGCCATATTCAGGTGCGCCCCTGGGCTACAGGGGCTCAAAAGTTGGATACTGACCATCTTCTGTAACATGCAAGCTCAGGTACCCTCGACTTCTGACCTCAGCAACTGGAGTTCTGCAACTCAGATGACTTCGTCGGATAGCTCGTCGAATAACCAAACTAATTCTTAAGAGATTGGCTACATCTGCAAGCAAAAATAACAAGATCTAGGCCCTCAAAGAGAAGGGCGCCCCTGGGCTACAGGGGCACAGATCTTCATTTTGCTGAAAATCTTCATTAATTTGATCTCTAAAATCACCCTTCTGGACATTGATTTGACCATGCAGGAGTATAATTTTGTCGTGAAATGCTTCTCCATCGTGATATGCATTGTTCTGAATCTTAGGTTCAGGTCTTGAGCTCCAGGTAATCACCAACTGTTGCTGACGACTGACATGACACTGACCAAAGTCCATATTTGACTAGCCCAAAAACTTGTATTTTGACATCATTTAGCAAGGTTTAGACTCTTTTAAGCAAAATGCCTTAATGAAGCAAAAAATTTGGTCTGGGTACTGTTGTGACCTTTTCACACATCACCCCATTTAAAATGCGGACCCCCTAATTTTTGCTTCGTTCCTCGTCTTTTGGCTTTGGTTTTGTCTCCCTCTCTCTCTGTCTCTCTCTTAATGCGGTCTGCCTTTCCAAGGTGTGCCCGTCTTTGAGCTTAAATTTGAGATTTTGGCTAAGTCTAAGAATTAGGGTTTTGAATTTTCCAATCAGTTTGAAGTCAAATGGAGTAATTGAGTTGAATTCTAAGCTCAGCACTGCAGTCAGCATGCTTCCAGCAGGTTCCCAGCAAAGTTTCACTGAATTCCGATAACTTACTATTTTTAGTAAGTACCTAATTTGGGGCATTTTCTCAGCACTTTTGAAGTTCTCTCTGTTACACTGCATCCGGAGCACGTCAAGCTGCTTGTCTGCAAGTTTTGAGCTGAAACGAACAACTTTCTATTTTTAGCAAATACCACCTTCAGAAGCAAATTTTAGGGTTTGCATGCGGAGTTTTTCGATGCATGTCTGCAGAGTATTTCTGGGTTTTCCGAGACCTACGCGATGGTATAGCATGCAAAATGAGGCGATAACTTTCAGCAATCTCGACTTCGGAGGCTAATTTTAAGGTTTGCATGTTAGAGTTTTCAACGCATGTCTGGATATTCTTTGTGGGTTTTTCAAAAGCTTCACAGTGATGTAACATGCAAATTAGGATCGGGATCTTTTTGCAGAGCTGTCTTCAAAGGCTATTTTTAGGGTTTGCATGCAAGACTTTTCAGCGCATGTCAGGGTATTCTTTATGGGTTTTTCAAGAGCTACGCAATAAGGTAACATGCAAACCAAGATGATCACCTTTTCAGAGACTTACTATTTTTAGCAGGACCATTCTGGCAACTACCTAGCACATCAATATCACAAACAAAGCAAAGTGCAACAGAAACGAGGTCAAACGGAGATCATTTGGTCAACATGCAAGTCAAATTAGGGTTTCCAGCTTCGGGGCCCAAAATGAGGGGTCAAATGCCATAATTTTCGAAAACCAGTGTATCCCACTGCGATCAATATCTCTCAAGCTATCCGCTGGTAAAATTTGAAGGCAATCGGAGCACTTAATATAAATAGTAAGCCACTCCTGAAACAGGCTATAAATAGCAAGTCAGCAGTAGGCGCCAGTGTGAATAGGCAAGTCTACCCATGAGGATCACATCATTCAAATTTCAAGTTAAACGGAGTTGTGGAGGTCCTGAAATCAAGCAGTTACTATAAATAGTAAAACACCTCCAGAGAAATGCTATAAATAGCAAGTCAGTACGTGATGGCAATGTGAACAAGCTAACTAGGTCATGAAGATCCTATGTCGCGAATTCCAAATCAATCCAAGCTTCAGAAGGGTGGAAATCAAATACTTACTAAATATAGTAAACAGGGGCGAGCAAGCTGAGAAATGTCTAAATCTGAGAAAATTCCTTCACCCCCTGTGAAATGCGCCCAAGATGAGACTGGCAAAAGGATGGAAAGTTTCAAGTGTTGCTAATTCATGCTCAGCCCCCTAAATGTGCCCTCAAGGAGAAGAAGTCATGAAAAATTTTCGAAGTTTGAAAAAATTCCTGCAAGACCCCCTAAATGCGCCCTATCATGAAGTGAGGTTGGAAAAAGTTTCTAAGGCAAGTCAAAATTCCTGCAGGACCCCCAAATGCGACCACCAGGTTGTCAAGATGATAAAAAAAATTCTAAGTGTTGGCTTATTCCTACTCCTACCCCTAAATGCGCCCATGTTAGGTGTGAAGCCAAGACAAGTTTCTAAGGCGTTGAAGTCAAAGTTCCTCCTCCTATCCCCAAATGCGCCCAAACATGTTGAGGGTGTTAGCTCTTAGAAAATTGTCTAAGTGTGGAAATTCCTCCTCCTACCCTCAAATGTGCCCTCAAGGAGAATTGGTGATAGAAAATATTCGAAGTGTTTGGAAACTTCCTCCTACCCCCAAATGCGCCCATCTCAAGAGGCATCAAGGAAGAGTAACTAAGGCGTTGAGTTATTCCTGCTAGACATGCTAAATGCGCCCAAGCGAGCTAGGAAAAAGACAAAAAGTGTTCAATTCCTCCTTGACCCCTTGAATGCGCCCATAAGAAAATGTGCTAAGGTGTGGATAATTCCTCCTTGACAAGCAAAATGCGCCTAAAGTGAAGAGAGATGGTAATGAATAAAATGCAGGAGAATTAATGGAGAAAAAATATCTAAGGAAAAATTCAAAATTTCCTCCTTGACCCCCTATATGCACCCATGTTGGTGATGAGATTTAAAAATTTTCTAAGTATTGAAATTTCTCCTCCTTTAGGAAATACGCCCAAGCTTGAGAAGGCGATGAAATTCACTATGGCAAGGATGAATTGGCAGTTGATACATCAGAGTGTGCCAACTTCATGAGGATGATGAGAATTGTCAAGGCAGAGCAAGAAAAATACGCCCAGAGATGAAGAATGAAGATAAATTTGATGGTGAAATATTTTTCTAAGGATAAAATTCAAAAAAATTAAATGAACCCCTTCGTTTGTAGACACATGAATTTGATGCTTTTTGAAGGGAATTTTCTTCTGGGTATTTGATATCTTCGATAAGGAGTTGATTTAAAAATTCTCCACACCTCGCCAAGGATTTCAAGATGAAGATTTTGATGGGCACTTGATTGATGAATTTCCTTAGGAAAGTTTAAAAATTTTCTAAGGCAAAGAATAAAATGTGTGGTTAGAAATAAAATGCCTTGAGTGATGAATTTGAAATTGAATGATTAGATGAATTTGATCAAATTCTTCGTGAAGATGAATTTTCTTGAGTCAGAGATGAATAAAATCAAAATGTCAGTACCTCAACTGGTAAAATAAATTTCTTAAAGAAGGTGCAGTTGAAGTTAATATTTTCAAAAGATGATTTTAAAATGCTAAGTGAAGTACGCCTAGACTAGTGAGTCTTCCTGAAATTCTAGAAGGTCAATATATTCCAGATGCCAAATGCCAAGTGTTGCAGCTGCCAGAGGAGGGAAAATCAAAATTTGAATAAACTGGCTAAAATTGGCTTCTTCTAGAATTCGACTTGGCTATATGTACTGTGAATTTTATTCATCTTTCTCCATCAACTGGCAAGGTTGACTTTGATGCTCTAGGGTGAAGAAATTGTAGTGTGAAGAAGAGTGCGAGTTTGAAGAAGTCTAAAGTGGCTCAAGTGAAGATGGTCGAATTTTCTCTAAGTGCTAAAGTTTATTGTTGCAAGTGAATTCTTTAAGTGATTGAAAGTTCAAAGTTGATGCAAGAGGAGTTGAGGTTTGAAGTTGAAGTCTACTGGCAGCCCAATGTGATATTATTTTTCTAAGTTAAATTGCTGATGACTATCTTTTGTTTTTGCAGAATGGCTGAAGTAAGGGTGGCTGGCAAGGAAAACAATGCTGAGTCCAGCAAGGCAAATGCATCCAGATAGGCTGTGATCAAGAAGCTAAGCAAGTCTTTCCTGCCGGAGTCGAAATTCTCTTCGAAATTGGGCAAGCTGGCTGACACGAACTTGGGTTCTTTCAATATGGAGGCTTTCAAATGTCGAATGATGGGAGTCGGAGGCCATCGTCCTTCGATCACTTCGCACAATATTGTTAGAAGTGGGTTTTATGCAGCTGTTGGTTTTCCGCCAGCCATTCAGTGTCTGGAGCTAATCATGGAGTGTGCTAACTATTACAATCCAGACCGAAGGACTATCACTTCACCGGATGGCAAGTTGTTCGCCAACCTCACGCCTGCAGCTATTGGCGAAGCATTTGGAATTCCCTCGCACGAGAAGATGATTTACAAAACGAGAGAACGTGTTCAGCATATGTATGCTACAACATTTGATAGATGTGCTGATATGATAAACTCTCGTCGGATGAACAAGCCCAAGCCCACTCGCACGAAGTTGCCGAAGCAAATAATTTCAGATGATTTGAAGCAAGGGTACTGTGATTTGATTATGATGCTCAACAAGGTTGGAGGTTGTCCCCAAGCGTTCATCTTTGAGCCTTGGATGTTTTACTACATCAACCTCGTGCTGGAAGGCAAGGAGCATATTAACTGGGCGGTGATGATCAGTGATAACTTGCCTGAGCAACTACGGAGTTTGAGGAGAACGAAAACTTTCTACATGGGCTCCTACATTATCTACATGCTGGCTCGTATGATGAAGTATAGAGGAATATCATATAAGGAGCCGATTGGGTGTGGCCCTCAACAATTCAAGATTCATGAGGCTTGTCCGCAGCTGCACTTGACGAGCACATCCCATTACAAGAGGGTCAATGACGCCTTCACCATGCATATACCAAGATCACTTCAACAAAGAAGTCATCACAGGATCTCCAAGGAAGCTCAGGAATTGATAGAAAGGTACAGGTGTTGGTTTATCCAGTTTCCGAAATTTACTTACATCACGCTGCAAGGGTTCTCTTCGTATCCGTATAGATTGCCCAAGTACCCTACAAACAGGATTTTGATGTTAGAAATATCTCGGCAACTCATTGCCTATGATAAGATTCAGAAGAAAAAGAAGAAGGGAGGACTTGACTTCCCAATTATCATGGGAAATTCAGACGAAGTGTGTCCTTCACTGCAGGCATCCAAGGAAGCTAAAAATGAGCTTTAGTTTTTCCACCTTTCTTATCACACCAGCAGGCAATATTATGATCCTCACAGGAATATTAGATGGATACTGTCCAAGGAGTTCGTACATAAGGCAAATATTGAAGATTACTGGGCTGGTGCATTGGATGAAGCTGAAGTAAGAAAAAGGATGTTCTCGAGGCTACCTTTGAGCATGATTAGGGAGTGTGAAATTATTCTATTGTCGGACCAGGTAGACGAGGATATGAATGTTCTTCATCCAGATTATGAGACAATGCGGGATACACCACTCCCACTTCCAGATTGGTCGGAGCCAGAGATTGCGGATTTAGATACACTTTGCATTCCAATCCTGACATTCACCAGAGGATGGGTTGAAAGGCATGTGAGTCGGCTTAAAGGCAAGTCAATTCCTCTTACTTACAATTTGATGGGAGATCATAGGATGCAAACTGCTACAAAGAAGAAACAGGTTGCTCGAGCTCCAGAGTCACGAAGGAAAGAGCCAGTCCAGCCGGAGCCTCCAGGAATTGAAGTAGAATTACCGACACCCTTGGAGACTCGTTCTCCAAGTATCCAGGAGGTTTCATTGTTTGCTGATCAAAGGAATATGTTGAACAAGGAACAAGAATTACAGGAGGCAAATCAGCCACCACGAAGGGAGTCTGTTGGCCAAAGTGTCAACGCACCTATCAGAGATAACCAACAGGAAGAAGATGAAGAAACTGCCACAAATACACACTTTCAGCATGAGCTTGAGGCAGCGTTCAAGGATGATGCAGTTACTGGACAAGAGGCCCAGGTTTCAGGGGATACTCAGCCCGTAGAAGCCATTGAGCTTCGTCAAGATGAAGTTAGAGAAGAAGTCCATGAAGAAGCAAGAATTGAGCAGCCATTTGTTATTTCAGAATTACAACAGGTAGTACCAGACTGGCTCAGAGACAGGATGAGGAGGAGCCCCGTTGAAGAAACTGATCCAGCAGTTGAGATGGAAGAATTCCTCAGTAGGATCAGTGCGCCTCCAACAAAGAAGAGAGCTAGGAAGTTTTCGAAGATTTCAACAAATGAGGATGGCTCTCACACCTTTCACGTGGTTGTGCCAAGAGTTGAGCGTGATCAAGATGAGGCTGTTCCAGAAAATTACATGATCACCACTATGGAGTTAGGTTTGCCCCACAAGAGCACAGATAATTGAGGAGTGTGATAACTCCTACCAGGCGCTCAAGGAAAGATTGCTCCGGACTGAAGGCAAGTACAAGAAATTGAAGAGGGAGCATAAGACTTTGATTGGTTATGTTCAGCATTTGTCTTGTCCTTGTGGGTAGGAGATTCCAGTGATTGAGCTTTCAGCTGAGTTTCCTAGAGAATCAGTTAGCAGCTTGGAGGATTTGAGAAATATGGCACAGGAAGCAGATAAGTGGGTTGCTGGCGTTTGTGCCGAGACAGAGAAGTTTATGGAAGATCTTGCTCATGCTTATCAACAGGCTTCCAGCATTATGGCACGGATGGATGCAGTTGATCAAGCTTGGGGCGACGCTCATATCTATCAGAACAAGGTTGTTCAGCGTTTGGAGGCTTTGATGCATACTCCCTTACAGACTTTGGTCGAGAGAGGCATAATACAGGAGGGTGATAGATATCATTTCACCGGCTGGTACTCTTTAGTTGTCATAGGCCGAGGATTCTTTGATGCAGCACAGACAAATTCGGCCAGAGTCAGAAAGGCCATGACGAATATTGTTGATGGAGTCCTAAACACATTAGAGGCTATCTTTGCTAGGAGGTTGAATTCCGATGAGGTGACTGCTGATGGGTTGAGGAGTAGGATTCCTCCTTTCTTTTCAAAGGTGAAGACTTTTGTTCAGAATGACTTTGAGAACACCTCAACTTTCTCAAGCATTATTCAGAACACTCAAGATGCTTTGGTTGCTTAGAGAAAGTCTTGTACTTGACATGGGCAGGCAGTCACCGTGTTGGAATTCCAGCTTGATCATATTTCGCCTATCTTTGTTCAGGAGGTTGAGGCTGTGCTGGCGAGATTCATTAATTTTGCAGTCAGGGAGAAGGAAAATGGAAACTCCTTTCTGGATGATGACCTTCTGGATGACTGATAGTGGGCATTGATTGCCTTTGCTATTTTGGAAGTGAGTGGGAATCTTCTAGTTCATTTATTGTACCACTCCTCATTCTGGCAATTTTTTAGGGTTAGGGCTGATGTGGCTTGATTTGAGCCCTCCATTTGATTGTAATCTGAGCCGTCCATTGGACTGGGCAATCTATAAAAGGGGCATCCCCCCCTCATTTGTAATTCATTAGATTAGACATTAGATCAGACTAGAGAATAGAGCAGAGAGACTGATAGTGTACTTGAAATAGCTTAGCATAGCATAGTTTGAAGGAGAAGGAAAGTTTTCCCTTGAGAACTTTGTAAGAGATTGTTGTGAAAACTATCATAATAAAAAGAGCTTTCATTGATGGTGATTTCGTCTTTTGTTATTAGCAACTAGCAATATTTCTTCACCCCTTCTACTTCAAGTAATAACTCAGATTAAAGTAATTTTCATTTTCATGCAAGTAGATCTTAGCTGTGGATTGTGGTGTTTAATCAAGGCAACTTCGTTTTAATCCATACCACTAGCAGCTTGCTGACGGCAAGTTTGCCTTGTGTGGTCAACTGGAACACTTTATAAGTTCAACTTCGGTTATGGTTCACGTTTTGGCATGCGTCGTCTTGACAGTGTCTTTATGCTGAATTGTGACTTGAAAATTTTTTGCCATTCCCTTGAAGATTGCCCCGACTTTGTATAAGTTGTCCAACGCGAGGCGAAGCAAAGTTTGGTTGAGATCTGCTGAGATTGATCCCACGTTCTTCCTTTAGGATAGAACTTAGATCTCCTAAACCCTGCACTTATTTCAATTCAGTACATTTCTGGTTAGTATAGGAAACACGTACCTCATTGCCAAATCATTCGCAACGCACAAAAATCCCCTTCCATCACTAATCTGCTGTCAACTGCCATGAACTTGTGAACAATTGTGTAAGTCCCCTCGTGAAAGCAGCAAATCACAACGAACCTACTAAGGGTATTCCATTGCATTATCGGAACCTTGGAGTTGAACGTACGATCTCTCTTGCAATCTTAGTGTACGGAATACTTTGATCAAGAGAGAATACTTTGTTCTGCTGATTGGTGCGGTCACAAAAAAAATCACATCAACAGGTACAACAACATACCAATACATGATGCTTACAACTTCTCAAACTTTAATCAATCTGATCCTTGCATTTATGACAATTGGAGATGATTACAATTGTTGATATATTGAAATTTCGCCAAATTTCTACAAAATAAACAATTGAAACTCACTCACAAATATTGAATTGTGCAGATTCGATGGAAAGGCTGATCATTTGATTGAAGAAGACCAAAATACCGATGGTCCGACAGCTGGTACGGCAGCAGGACCTTGGAAAATTTTGATATTTGTAAACATCAGCAGCACATACTTATTTTCTCCAATTTCGCACTCCGAAAATCACAAAATGGCAACAATAAATGTTGGTGAACAACAAAAAAACATGCCAATGACTTCTAGAAACCCTCCTTGATGTGGCGCTCAACCATAACAATGAAAATCAGAAATATTACTAATTTTAAAAATTAGCAATAACAATGATTTGCTTGCAAGTATAATTCAATCCAATCCTCCACAAGCTAAAATCTTCAAAATTCACTATAGCAACATTGTCGCAAGCTGAAAATGACTTCAATTCCTTGAACACAAATGTGATCCCCAAGTGGAATCACTTCTTATGGACGAGGGTTTTCATCCTCAAATCCAACCTTAGAAATCAAGAGGGTTTTCATCCTTGGATGGAAAGATGAACACAAAGTTCAATCTCCGGAAATTAATCAAAAATCCAAATGATAAGTGATGATTTGATGTGAACTCTGACTCCTCTTTTATAGGCACTTTACTTCAGTTCCTCTATTTAATTTAATTTTTATTTATTTTTCTATTTCCCTCCAAGTATTTAATTACCTGCAAAGGCCCTTTTTAAATTACATTTTCAATAAAGTGTAAAAATCACTTTTTAAAGATTACATATGACCAAAAATAATATTGTAAGTTGCGCTTTTGAAAATAAAGTGGTCCAGCCCACTTAAAATACTATTCTTTTATTTCCTTGCTTTAGTAATGCTTTAGCCTACGGGAAAAGAGGATAGGATAGAGATCTCCTACATGGATCTAATCCTAAAAAGGAGGCATGTGATTGTGTTCTTTAATGGTATAGAAATAACATTTATGGCATTACCATAACTAAAAATAGATAATAGGTGACGAGGTGTAGTCAAGTTATTTATAATCAATTGTTATGTTTTATGCTATGTGAAAATGAAAATAATCAATAATTATTTTGTCTAATAAAATGTATCAGCAGCATGAATATTGTACTTAATTGATTTTTTATTTTAGTGTTGCCTACACCTTGATGGTTGTAATGAAGCCAACATATCTCTTGGCCAACAAACCTATATGTAGAATGAGAAGATTGGGAAGCAGGCTCTCATGTTATCATATTTTTCCTATACCTTAGCTATGTGTTGTACACTAACTTATATAAATAAAGTTGCAGTGATCTCATTATTTGTGTGCTATCTCTGATATGTTCATTCTTCTATAATTACCAGTGTTCCACGGGGACGCGTCCCCCCCGAAAAACACCGCGTTTCGGAGACGGGGACGTTTCCGAGACGGGGAGACGCCTGGGAAACGTCCCTCCGCCGTCTCCGCGTACCGCCGCCGTCCCCCCGCCGTCTCCTCCTGAAGGGAGACGTTTCCCTGACTTTTGCGCACAGAAACGCCATGGAAACGCGATGGAAACGCCGGTTAAAAAATTGAAAAAGTTAAAAACCTGAAATCTCTTTGTTTGGTTACTAGCATTAATGCATAAATCATGAGAAATCTAGGCTTTTGCAAGATCAAGTAGACACTTAGATCTGTAATCTATCTTCATTGGTGAACCAAACCTATAATATTAGGGTTTGAGTGATATGTGTAAATGCAACGGGGAATTTTTTGAGTTTTGGCAAGAGTTTGGTAAACAATTAAATCAAAAATTAATTTTCCCTGTAAATTATTTTCCAAGACATTACAGTGGTATCAGAGCCACTAATTTAATATCTTCAAAGAGCTTTAAGTAATATTCGTCGAGGAAATTACAAGTCCGCATAAGAATTGATTGAAACTGAGTGATTGGGTTTCAAGAGGCATTAATGACACCAAGTAAGACCAGATGCAGCTTGCATTTCTAATACAAACATGAAATTCTAAACATTATAAATCCCATGATTAGAATAATACATGAACTTAGCATTAGATACCAATACCAAAACAACCAGCATCCAAAGAATGTCAAAAGATAAAATTGCATCGAAACTTTCATGCTCATGTCAAATTGTAATTGCTTCTGTCAGTTTCTCATACTCAAACTTTTAAAAAACATAATAGAGAATATGTTCAATTTTCTCAGCTTCATGCCAAAAAAAATGACTAAGAGTATAATAAATATCATGTCAGGGATGAAGCTCGTCAACTTTGCAATTCATGTCATCTATCTGTATCAAATGCAACAGAGGCAAATGCTATACCAATCATAGATTACATAGCAATAAACTATCACTAAGATAGTCTGAGTTCATCTTGCAAGGAGCCATATGGCTAAAATAAGATTACCTCTGGATAGTTTAGACCATCAATCTTCTGTATTTCTATAATTAAATCTCTAGCAGCCTTGGTGAAATTCTTCAAACCCTACAAAAAAGTTCACCCACAGCATTATCTTTGTTAAATCCTGCTATAAAAAAGCATGAGGAAAAAAGTGGTATATGGCAGACAAGAAATAATATTTGCATCTATAAACAGATCATAATCTATTTATCAAGACATTATTTATCTCACATGCATTAATGTGTAAAATATTAATATTTTCAAGGTATTGAAAGAATTTAAAAACAAACTATAGATTATAAAGGGATATACAAACATATTTTTGATGAGTTAAAGACAAAATCTATGTTGATGAGCAGTAAGTAGTCGTAATAAGAGAGCAGCATAGGTCTATCAAAGACAAAAACCAAGAAGAGCTAACTAGATGCTGAAATAAAATGCAGAAAAATTAAAATTAGGAACATCTGATCAAACCATTTGGATATACAAATTTTAAAACCTATAGAGCTACGGATTTATAGACTGTTTGAGACTGTTAGGAAAGTGAAGTCCAACTTCTTTGAGCAACCAAAAGCTTCAGGCAAGATGTCTGACAAAACATGGACTGTAGTCATGAGACAATATCCAAGAAAAGCTAGCAAAATAAGAATTTCAAGATATCCCAAAATTGGGGAGATATTATCCTGAATTACTTGGTTCTCTATCATGGTATCCGTGGGGTGGAGATCAGTAGGACCTTCACAGACTTCTTGATGATTATGCAATGTTTCATATTAATAATATTAGACCAAGCCCATTTAGTACTAATGGGAAGACTTGGCTTCTTGAATACTAGAGAAGAAAATAATAATTTTGAATCCATGGCACTAGCTGTAATATCCCTTGCTACTTCTGATCTAAAGTTTAGCTCACAAGGAATATCTTAAGGGTTACCCAAATGCAAAACAAAGATCTCGATTACTATAACCTTCTAACACTTTAGGATTTTTCACCTAAAGGAGAGGAAATTGTAATGAGCCTGCTCAAATCTGACCTCAATTTGCTGATAAAAAGCTCAAGGAATTTCGTCAAACAATTCACATGCAAGCTTCCAGCTTGCTGGTCTGTATAATCAGTCTGATTTACTCTTGCTTGGATGTGATGTAAATGATTCAATTAATGTTTTGAGTGCTACTATTGATGCAAGATTGATTTACAATGCAATAGAAGTGATAAATTGACTGTTCTTGACCCTTCTCATACATTGACATGACTGAAATTGACAAGCACAGCTAGTAGACATACTGTCAAACACTTTGTATGCATTCTATGGCAGAAACTATGCAACTACAGCATGTAAACATTAATACAAACACTAGTCAAACAAGCTGATCATGAAATAAGAACACCTACAGCCAACTGGTCTTTTGTCAAACAGTTGGTATGCACCCTCATATCATATTCAAATGATTATTAAAATCTATGTTACCGGATTCGCCCATATAGGCCCCGGGTTCGATTCGGGTTCGGTTCGGGTCCGGAATTTGGGTCCGGTCCGCCCGAATTCGCTGTGGGTCCGAAAATGGGCCTGTGGGTTCAGCCAGGGTTCGGACCCCTGACTGTGGGTCTGGCCAGGGTTCGAAAATTTCGAACCCGGGCAGAATTTCGTGCCCAGCGTGATTTTTAACATGTTTTTTGACTTTTTTAATATTTTTTTGACTTTTTTTTTTACTTTTAAATAGTTTTTTATTCTTTCTAACCCTAATACTAGCCTCAAAAACATGAAATAGGTAAAGTGAAACTCATTTTACCAATTTGTGAATGAGAAAAAAGGATTTTTTGCCTCCATTGCTGAACTTTCTCTTTTGCTTGCACAAGCTGGAATAGACTTGAAGGCTGATCGTAGATTGTTCAAAGTTGATTGTTGTGCTATTCCTAAGCACTTGCAAGTGTCTATTCGTTGCTAAGAAGATCGTAGAGCAAGATTTCTTCAAAAGAGGTAGGTTTTTTGAAGTTTTTTGATTATTTTTTTTACATTTTTTTTCACAAGTGAACTTCAACTCTTTTGTTTTGCTTTTTAATTATTGTTTTGTTTTACTTTTCATTCTTCTAAATGTCTATAACACATGTTCAATTTTTTCATTTTTTTGAAATTAATTAAGTCTTTTAGTTTCAAATTCAATGAATCAATACCAAAATTTCAATATGTTGTGCCTTAGGTATTCACTATTCCGTATTACAATGGCAACCGGTACCTCCTCAGGCTCAATCCAATCTCGTTTCAAAATAAACCCAGCCTCTCCCCTTTGGAAATATGTAGAAATGGTTCAGCAACTTCCAGGTGGTGGAGGATATGTTTGGATTTGTAGTCATTGCAATGTTCAATATTCGAGCTCATACAGTCGAGTAAAAGGGCACTTGTGTGGGATCCCTGAAACAGGCATCAAAAATTGTCCAGGTGAAAACAACGCAGGCATTCCAGAACATATAGTGTTGAAATATATTGCTGAGCAAGAAAAGGCAGACCAAAAAACAACCGGTGGTAAAACAAGCCATCCTTTGAAGAAAGGATCTCGATCCATGAAACCCCCTACACCACCTTCTTATTTTCCACCTACAGAAAGCCATCCATTTATGGACATCCCTCAAGAGCAAACCATGCCCTCTTCAAATAAAAGATCTAAGGGACCGTTGGAAGCTTCATTTCAGAATGAGGCAAGAGAGATTGCTGATCAAGACATAGCAAGATGTGTCTATGCCAATGGATTGGCATTCAATGTTGTTCGTTCACCATATTGGCAAAAATGGTGAAATCTATTAATGAGGCTCCAAAGGGGTATAAGGGCCCAGGTTTTGAGAAGGTGTGTTGCACCTTATTGGAGAAAGAGGTGAAACATGTAGCAGACTCTTTGAAGCCCATAAGGGATTCGTGGATCGAAACAGGGGTGACCATAGTTTCTGATGGATGGAAAGATGCAAGAAATCGCCCATTGATCAATGTTATTGTTGTGTCCCCTAAAGGGGCAATGTTTTTGAGAGCAGTGGATTGTGAAGGACAAGTGAAAGATGGTCCATTTATTGTTGACATCCTTTGCCAAGCTATTGAAAAAGTGGGCCATCAAAATGTTGTGCAAGTTGTAACCGACAATGCCAAAAATTGTAAGGGCTGCTGAGTTATTGGTTGAGGAGAAGTATCCACACATTTTTTGGACACCTTGTGCTGTCCACTCTTTCAATCTAATGCTACAAAAAATTGGATCCAAAATTGAATGGATCAAACAGGTGTATGCCAAGGGCGAAGACATCCAAATGTTTGTCACCAACCACCATATGACGCAAGGAATATTTAGACAATTCTCTAAATTGGAGTTGTTGAAGGTAAGTTAATTCTCAATATTTTTAAATTTTTGAATTTTCTTTTAATTTTAATTTTTAAATTTTGATTTTGTATATTTAAATTATATTTTAATTTTAATTTTGATTTTCAAACAGGTTGCCGAGACCCGTTTTGCCTCCAACACAATTGTGTTGAGACGACTTATAAAGGTTCGTGAGGCACTATGTGCCATGGTAATCAGCCCTAATTGGGTTGTATGGAGGCAATCTAGCAATGAAAGGGCAAATAGGATCAAGCAAAGGATCCTAGATGATGGTTGGTGGGATCGTGTTGAGTATCTCGTCAGTTTCACCGAGCCCATACTGAGCATGATCCGTTACACTGACTTGGATAGACCTTGTTTGGGCGAAGTATATGATGGTATCAACTCAATGATTGAGAAGATGAGATCCATCATCAATGCAAAAGAGGAAGATCCTGAAGAAAAATTCTTCAAAGAGCTACAAGAAATCATGGTTGATAGATGGAACAAAATGACCACTCCCTTGCATCTTCTCGCTTTTGCATTGAGTCCCAAATATTATAGCCCTAAGATACTTTCTGCTTCATCAAGAGTTGCTCCATATAGGGATGGTGAAATGGCCCAAGGGTACAAGGCAGCAATTCGTAGAATCTTCACTGATCGTGACCAACGTGATCGAGTGAGGGCTGAGTTTATGGCTTTTGCATGCTCTGGGAGTGTTGATAAGAATATGGATGCTCTTCGAGACAAGTGCAGGGTGGATGCTCATAGTTGGTGGTACTTCCATGGGCAAAAATACATGCACCTCCAACCTATTGCAATAAAAGTTTTATCCCAAGTAAGTTTTATAATTTATATTTGTAATTTTAATTTTAATTAATAATTTTGTTTAGTTAAATTTTGTAACTCTTAACAATTTATTAATTTAATTTGGTCTTAATAGGTTGCTAGTTCATCCTCTTCTGAGAGGAATTGGAGCACATACTCCTTCATCCACTCAATAAAACGCAATAGGCTACATTCAAAAAAGGCTGAGGACTTGGTGTATGTGCATTCAAACTTGCGCCTCCTTACACACAAACATAGTTCCTACAAAGAAGGAGACACAAGGAGGTGGGATATTGAGCCAGAGCAGCTTGACTTGGATGCTTCCACAAGTCACTTAGCTGCACTTGATATTGATGATGACTATCAGCCTGAAGCAACTACTGAGCATGAGAGTGGTAGTGTCAGTGCTAGTGTCGGTGCTAGTGGCAGTGCTTGTGCGAGTGCCACTAATGCTCTTTGTGGTTCTACACAAAATGTAGCATCTAATGTTGCTAATGATGCTGCTTTTTTTGATGACCCATATGATTCAGATTGACATTGTAAACACTTGACATTTTTATGTTTGAAGTTTGAACTTTAATTTATAATTCTATATCATGACATTTGACTTTTGAGTATAAAGTGGTGGTGTATTTTTGCTATGTTATTTGACTATTAATATGGTGGTGTATTCTGAACTTAAATACTGCTGCAAATATGTATATATTTCTGATTTTTATATGTTTTTGTATTACTGAACCCAAAACGAACCCAAACCCAAAAAAAAAAATTCCCGAACCGGCGAACCGGGTTCTCGAACCCGAACCCGAACCCAAAACCGAACCCGTAACTTAGATTACAATTAATAGATTTTTCCCAGCCAATAATATCTTATTGAAATGCAACCTTCTACAATACCAAATAAGAAAAGTGCCAAGACTCTTGGCTTACAACTTATATGATGATTTCAATCAGATCTGATACAAATGTTCTCCTACAGCAACTAGCATGAAAAATGCATTAGAATGATCATAAAGTTTGTACAAATCAAAAGGAACCTAGAACATGAAGTTGCCTTGAAGCTGTGATGAATTAGCAAGCAATATCTTGAATGATAATGACCTCTTGATGCCAAATCAATCCTCAGACCCAGCCGCCCCTGTTCTGATATAAATTAATTTCTATAAAATAATTCTCAGCTTCTATGCCCTCCAAAATGCATCCAACTTCATCTTCTAACCCTCTTATGAAGTGTGCCCAGGATAGAAGAGAGAATCAAACCAAGTTGAGGGAGTTACAAGCAAATCGTGGCCTCCATTATGACTGTAATTTTCTGATGTTTGAATTAGCAGACTTTCCCTATGCAATCTGCCCTTTTATGACCTGGAATCAAGAAGAATTTGCTGCCAAATGAGGAGCTAACAATATACCCTGCAAAGAATCATCATCTCTGTAAGTAGTATATCTTTACTTTGTTGTAGTCGGTCGTAGTCGGCCTTGGTCATAGTCGGCCAATTGCTAATAAAACAATAGTTAGTAAGAATAATACATGTCATGTACTTTCGGCAATCAAGTCCCGACTAATGATAATGTTGTTATGAAACGTCGTATCGGTTGGTTATCTAACTACCGCCGAACGTTATATGTAGTCAGTTGCTGTAGTCGGGAAATAGTTATGTGCCGATGGTTATATTGTTACGCACTGTTGATACTCTCTGATTGTACATGATATTTCTGATAATGAATAAAGCTTCTGGTGTTCAAACATGATATCTTTCTAGTTTACTGTTATGTTCTATGTCCTGCACATGACTAGTTTGCCAATAGTACGTAAGACTTGAATTACATTCCGTAGGCAAACAATCTCCATATCGTCCCATGCAAAATTAAATGAATATGTTGCTCCTCTATGCCAAATCAAATCTCCTATATGCTGGCCCTAACGACTGTAATATAAATCAGACCGATATCAGATTATAATGAAATCTCCAGCTCCAAGCTTCATCAATGGAAGCTCAAGCTTCTCCAATTAATGGCTCCAATTGAAACTCCAAACCAGCAAGAGAACTTGGCCCTTTGCCACCAATTAAGCACAAGTGAAAGGACTGAAATATCCTTCCCACAGCTGCAATAATTCAACTGATATTTCACACCCTCAAAATTGCTATCAATAGAAAGTTTTTGTTTCCTATGATAAGAAGCAATCTGCAGAAACCCTAGGCTCCACAAGATGAATTGACAATCAACAACAACAACATCCAAATCTGCCTGCCGAGAATGAAGCCCAAGATGTCTATTTATTCTTTTTCCTCAATTTCTCCAGAAGCTTCTAGAAAATTATTTTATTTTTTTTATTAAGTGACTTTATAAGATATTTTATAATTCAAGTCACTTTATTAAATTAATTAAATATAAGGTCACCTTATAATTTTAATTTATTTGATAACCTTATAAATAATTAACTTAACACTTAATTTAATTTAATTAAATTAACTAATTAGTCATCCTCATGAAAAATCATTATTTTGGACAACTTAATTAATTAAATTAATTAAATCAAATTACCTCCAAAACGGGGACATTACAGAAATAGATCAAAATGACAATCTTCACACTTCTTAAACCACTCTAGAAAATTCCCTTCAAATTTGGCCTAAGTTTGCCTCAAGGAATTATGTCAAACACTTCACTTGCAACCCCTTAAATAGCTATTTCTGAGTTTTCAATTTGTTGCTTGTCTTCAAATAGTCTTATAAATAAGTTTAATTGCTTGCAAAACAATCTTCAATATCTAGGCAATGATCTAGAATGATAATGCAATTCTCTTGTCTTTAGAATGCAAAAACATGAACATCTACATAGGAATTATGCACCTATAGCCAAGTAACATTTTTACAAACACTTGGCATGCATTCTAATATGCTGATTATAAAGATGCAAACTTTGCTCAATACAACAAATATTTGATCTGCAACTTATAGCTCCTTATTATGAAATGAAATCTAGTACAATGCAGCTATTAAAGGCCAAGACTCTTGGCATTACAACATATGCAACTTCTACAATTTCTGAGTACAAATGGCTGCCATGATAACAATAGTAGAATTCAATATCTATGTAGAAAATGACTAGAGGAACCTGATACAAAAATCGCAGATGAGCTGAAGACTTGATAGCAATCCTTGTTGGTGAAGAAGACACTCCAAAATGATAAAATCGACCTCCTATATGTGCCGCCCCTGTTCTGGACCAGATTGCTTGAAATAAGTTATGAACATCTCCTTTCGTCCCCCTTAAGCTCCAAATATCATTTATAAATCTCAAGGAATGGTGCGCCAAGGTCCTAAAAGGAAATCGATGCAATCTCAAGTCTTCAAGAATGAAATCGTGCCCTTTCAAGTCTGCAGATATGAGACTGGAAATTTATATCAGACCACCGTTCCCTGTAATCAGACTTCTATCTTCCTCCAAAATTAATGTCTTCTATGCTACCAATCGATGCAAATGACCTCCACTAATAACTACATCTGATAACCAACACAAAAATTGGCCTTTGGCCATAATTTTAGCACAAGTGAAAGGACTGATTTATCCTCTCCAATCAGCAACCCTTCAGAGGATATTTCACCACCTCAATTATGCAATCAATGGAAGTTTTCGTTTCCAAAGATTAATAGATGAAACTGCAGAAACCCTAAGCTCCACAATGGACATATCAAATCAATATCAAATTCTCTGGATGATTTCAAATGAGCCCTTGATATCTCTTTTATACTTTCTTATGAGAGCTCAAACACTTTCCTTGCCAATGTGGGATAAAAGATATATTATTATTTTAGTGACTTTATAAAATAATATTCTATTTAGTCACTTTAATTAAATTAATTAATTATAAAGTCACCTTTTAATTTTAATTTATTTGATGACTTAATAAATAATTAATTTAATTAATTTCTCCTTATTTCACCACTTAGCCTTCAAAGAATAAGGCTATGAAAACACACTGAGAAAGTTACGAAAATGGGGACATTACACTAGCCAACCTTCTTAAAGAGACCTTAAATTTTTCAAGCATAACATCATGTTTGGATTGGATCTGGGAAAGACATGGGATATTCTGCTTGAAAATCAGTTCTTAGAAGCTTGGCAACCAACATATCACATAATTAACCTCCAAGTCTAGGTGTACAAAGTTAGAAGGAAACCTCATAAAATGAATGATTTTGCATCTGCAGATTGAAATAGAGCTAATTTTGAAGGTTTTGGGACTGACCTGTCATGGCCAACTGAGTGATAGGGTTCAAGATCCTCAAGGACACTGGCATTGCATCTGCAGATTGAAATAGGATTAATTTTGAAGGTTATGGGACTGACCAGTCATGGCCAACTGTGCATTAGTGTTCAAGGTGCTCAAGGACACTAACATTGCCTTGACTATTGCTACAGCCCAACAATATTTGCCTTTTGCAGATCATTTTCTCATGTTTCTTTGTGTTTGGCAACCAGATCTATTGCAAATTGGAATTCAGTTTCATGATTGCCTTGAGGTTGTCCTAGTTTGAGGTTGCTCACATCCAAGTTTGTGTAATGTTGATCAGATTTGCATGATAGCAGAAAACTAATGTAGACCGACCTGCATGAGAGCATAAAACTAAAGAGAGCCGACCTATCTTTGTCAATGAGATTTTCATGAATTTAAAATGCTAAAAAACTTCATTATTCCTCACAAAACATCTTCTAAGCAGCATTCAGGAGCAACAATAGTCTTCAAATTGTAGAAAAAGGCGTTTGGTCGCAGGTACAGGCAGATTTAAGTGGTGTAGTTGTTCAAAAGACACACCTAGGAGGTGATAGCGCCTGCTGTGTGCACTTGGAGATCTTAAGTGACAGAGTAAGGGTGAAATCACGTGTCTAGGATTCTCTCATTGGCAGTGTTGGCGTTTAAATTCGCACCTCCGGAATGCGTATTTGAAACGGACAGCTATGCACAGATAAACTGCTCTTCAAATTAGGAGGGGAAGCTCCCTCTTGCTGATGGTGTTGAAAGAAAGTAAACTAAGAACTAAGTTGCCTATCTTTTTGATCAGCTTAGAGCACAAGGTTTATTAAACACAAACGCCGCAGTTGAGATTTTCTATTTTAAGAACTTCAACTACGACTAACTTAAACTAAAGACGTTTCTAACTTCTCAAGTAATAAGCAGAGCAAGAGAAACTAGAAATGAACAAGGTTGATTTCTGACAAAATACTTCAATAAACTCTCTCTCAACAAACATCTACACACTTCAATGTAAGTTGAAATCAAGATCATAAAAGTAGAACATAAATAACAGAAATTTGAGATGTTATATCAGGGCAAAGTAGGCTCATGATTTTATTACTCAAACTTTTGGAACAAAACTCACTTCTAACATGCCTGGAACAAGAAATTGCAGCTAAAGAGGTTTGCAATCTTGTTCTTACACAATAGAAACAGCAATCACAATAACTCCTTGTTGGCTAAAAGAGACTCAACAATCTGCTATCACAAAACAATTGAACAACACCTAAATAACAAATAGAAGGCACAATAGGCTCAGCGTTTTGTTATCACTAGCATGGTTAAAGAAACTAATGAGCAAAGGCTCTTATTTATAGACAAGAAGAGGAGTAGGGAACCCTAAAATCTCCTTGCTTTCACAATCTAGGGCTTGCTTAGCAAGCAGGCTTTATTTCTAAATCTAGAAAGAAGATAACATCTAACACCTAAGAAAGCAGAAAAAGCGGGAAACGCCAACTATTACATTTATCTTCTTTTTCTTCTCAAAGAATGGATAAGAATTATTCCAAGAATAGAAAGAAAGCGGGAAAGAAAGCTTCTAGAAGAAAGTTGCTTTAAAGCTCGATCACATCCACTAGAAAATTAGAAACTGTGTCCCGGTTCGGTGCATCTATGCCCTCAATAGCAAAACACCGCTTTTCTAGAATATCTTCAGCATCTACAACAGATCTCAGGAAATCTTCGACCTCATTGGACGCTTTCTCAAACTTTGCTGACATCATGGAAGTGTGACTTGGCAGAGTCTTATGTTTTTCTTTCATTCACTTCAGTACAATCTTCTTGTTGTACTTGTCTTTGTGCATTTCCCATATTCTTTCACATTCACCCTTTGAAATAGTGACAATTTCAGGCCATGGGGGAATGGAAAAACACTTCTCGATCATATCAGGCTTCAAACTGCAAATCAATCTGCCATCAACTAATTGAATCTCCCTTGAAGCCAGGTTGTAATGCTTGATGCAAGCGATTACGAACTCAAGACTCTGAACTGATATAGGAATAGACGCTGTTGCAAGGAGTCCAGAATGTCCCAGGTTCCTAATTGAGGTGTTGCCTGCGCTCTCCAAAGCGTGTAAATCAAACACCGCCTTGATGTGATGTAAGTTTGTCTCGGCTGTTTTGATGAAATCATGATAGAGAGTTGATTCAGTCTTGAAAACATTGGGAGTGTACTCCATTTCGGAAACCTTGAAGAATGACTGTAAACTCGCCTAGGTTCAGACAAGTTCTGAGCAACTTACTATTTTTAGAATGCTGATTTTCTTACTCCAACGGACAAATTTTATGAAAAAATTTCTGAGATATGGGTTCTGCTCAGAATTTCGTTGCAAGACAACCCAGATCGTCTGTTTTCGAAAAATTTGAATTTTGCCTAAAAAAGCAACAAACCCTAATTTCTACAATTTTTCACGAAAAAAGCTGGCACCTGGGTTTTGTTTAGAATATGATTAGAAATGGACCCAGTTGATTAGATTTGCAAAACACTGATGGTTGATCGAAAAAGCAGCCAACCCTAGGATTTGAAACTTTCTTGAAAAAAGCTGTGATATGGGTTTTCTTCAGAAGACTGATTTGAGAGGACCCAAATGGTTGAAAACTGAATGCACTGAAGATTTCACTGACATGCAAATAAAAAGCAGCTGCTGCAACTTGATGAAGTTCTTGAAAATTTCTTCAGAAGAATGAAGTGAAAAGACCCAGATGGCTGAAAATTTGAAAACCTTGGCCTTCTCCTTGAAAAACTTGATCTTCTGGATAAAAAAGCATGAAAAAGCAAGGGTTTATGTTGCTGGTCTGAAAAATTTGATGAATAACCAGCAAACTGAGCTCTTGAATTTTGAAAAATTTCTTCAAACTTGCTGCTCCAACTTTCTCCTTTGGATGCTACCTGCAAAAATAATAAAAATTACATGAAAGAAAGGTGTTAAATAGACTTAGGGTTTGGTTTTAGGTTTGCTTTCTTTTGCTTTTATTTTCAAAACCCTAAAATCTCAACTCATTGAATTTGGATGCCATCTTCCTTCTTGCAATTTTGAAATTTTGAAAACTTTGCAAATTTCTCTAAGGCATGAGAAGTTGGGCGCCTTTCTTGGCTAGGGGCGCCCACTTCAAGTAGTGTTAGCCATTTTTTGATATTTTCAACTTTTCTCCATTTTGACCTCCTACTTCGCCTTCGATTTTTGGCTTGCAGACTAATCTGATGAGCGAGTTGACAGATTCATCGCGGAGCCTGACTGATTCTGAGAAGATTGGTCTGGAGGCATCTCTGGCTAAAATCTTCATTTTGACCTTCGAATTCATGGGAGCCCTTTTCCTCCAGGGGCACCCATTTTGTCCAGAGTTAGTCATTTTTCATGATCTTCAATTTCTTCATTAACTCCTCTTCTACAGATGATCTTGTCGAATCTGGTGATCTGGGCATCGGATTGACTGCCGGTTATGCTCGTTGCGTAGCTGATGAGATATTAGGAGAGGTCTTCTAGGATAAACTTTGTCAAACAACTGAGTTTAGACCTTCAAAAGCTTGGGCGCCCCTGGCAAGCTGGGGCGCCCAAACTCACCAAAGTTAGATTATTTTTCATTTTTCCTGTTTGCTTCTAAATCTCAGTTCTCAGCTCTCACCAAAGTCTCAGTTCAGCTTCTCGTATCTCGCGATTGCAACCTCAGATCGTTGCACTAAGTATCTCATTGGAAAGCCGGATCAACTGTGAAGAAACCATATTAGAGCTACATCTGCAAATTCCTCTGTTTTACCCCTTGAAATCTTGGGCGCCTCTTCTCTTCTGGGGCGCCCAAACCTTCCAGACTTAGCCATTTTTTCATTTGACCTTCTTCGGAGTTTGAAACTTTCATTTTGTACGTTCCTCTTTGATCTGAAACTGCTGAAGATTGAACACTCGGATGATTTGACGGAGACGGGCGTTGCGAAGCTAGCTGAATACTGAAGAGATCGAGCATATTCTCAAACCCTAACTACTGAGTTAGGTGCTCCAAAAAGCTAGGCGCCTATCTTTACCAGGGGCGCCCAAAGTTCTCACACTTAATAAAATTTTGATAGTTTTCATGTTCTTCATTCTGACTTCTATGTGAATCCTCCCTGTTCAGCCTCGAATCCCGGATGACTGGATAATCTGATGACTACACCGTTAGATTCGTTGTGGAGCTGACAGAGAAATGAACAACTTTGATTAGAAGTATAAACCCTAATTTTATCATTTAGTGCCCTAAAAAGATGGGCGCCTATTCTCTTATGGGGCGCCCAAGTCAACCAGTGTTAGAAAATTTTCACAATCTTCAGCCCTTTCTTCGTTCCTTGTACTTGTTTACCATCTCGCCTTCTGTTGAGTGTTTTGAATTTTGAATCTGACGCCTAGTAGCCAACTGACCTCCATTGATGACCTCGGAGCTCCTGTTATGCTTCTGAAAAAGCAGAAAAGACCCACTAGGGCAAAACTAACTATTTTGAGATTCTGACTGCATCAACCTGATATGGACGTATTTTGAGCCACTCAAAATCAGTTTGGACCCTAACGGACCAACTTTCTATTTTTAGAAAGTTTTGCCAGTATCCATTTCTAAAGAAAACCAGAAAAAGTTACTATTTTTAGAAAAATTCTAAAAATAGCAGTTTTCCTAAAAAGTAGGGATGAAAAACTAAGATCTGGGTTTTATAGATTAAGCTGCTTTGAGCAGACCCAGATTGTCAGATTTTGAAAATTTTGCGTTTTAACCCCTCATGCAAGGCATGCACACTCAAATTTTGACCTTTTTGACTGATTTAACAAGACTTTTACTCATTTCTTCAAAATGTCTAAGTGTAACAAAAATTTTAATTTTGGGGTACGACAGGCAGAATGGTGAGAATAGCACGATTACGAGTTTAGTGCAGGCAAACAGCAGCAAAATGAGCAATCAAACACGAGTTAAGTGGCAAAATTGGCATATCCACACAATCAGAGGAGAAATTACTGGCAAGCAGGTGCAAGTAAAATGTACAATCAGGGCATGTTTTAAGTGACTGGGGCATCAAAATTGTGTTACCTGATAGTTAAATGCCGGAAGAAAGAAGCAAATCGCACAAACAGTGAATACAATAACAGCAAAGACAACAACACAACATGACTTAAGCATTAGAGGTGACAGTCAAACTATAATCATGCATCTATGACCATCAAATACAAATGTATGGCCATCTCGTCACTTAGAAAATATTTAGAATATTTCTTAAATGTGTCAAAAACACATTGTTATGCAAATAAGCTGCAATTCAAACCAGTGGCCTGTATTTTATTAGTGAATGCATCAACCAACTCTACAGCATGCGCAGCAATGCTACTCATTGTAGTAGCTCACATTTATTAGAAGTAAACAATATTTTGATTTTATTTTTAACCAGCCAATAGATGCATGCATGGTGGACATACATGTGTATTTGATGGTCATAACTCATAAGTACAATTTGTGTGGAGAATAGTCCTATTTTGGTTGGCCCAAGCAAAGTGAATCATATAGCACTAAAGGCAGCATATAACAAGAAATTGCACTATTAGGATATGTATGAAGGCCAACTGCTTTGAATCACACCTATGAAGGGTTGTCAACCTGTTTTAAAAGGAAGAGCAAAAGAAAACACTTAAACACCTAAAGCCATTCCTATTTATCCACTGCAGATTTGCCATTCTTCTTATTTCAGTCACTGTCCCACCTTCTCACACTCAAATCTTCTTTTTTGCATATTACAGCAGGTTGGGAGATGGCATTATTGCAGAATTTGCAAGTTTCTTCCATTCAAAAGGGCATAAATCCTTCTTTTCTCCATCCTTGTTCTCTGCAGATCAGTTTGGAACTAGCTGAGATCGAGCTCTTTTCAGTTGTTGTAGAAGTTTTTCAACAGATTACAGACCTCGGGTTTAAGCTGTTCCTGAATTTCTTCTCCACCGCCTAGGGTTTTGACATCCAGTACAGGTTTTTGTGACTGTTTTCATCGAACGTAAGCAACGTTTCATGTGTGATGTTTTGTGGTTGGAATCCTATATTTCTATGCAAGTCACGGCTGTTTTGGAAAAGATATATCAGCATATTGATGTTATATGACAGGCATCATTCATGGCAGATTTTGGCAACGTTTACCGCACGTCTTTACAGGTTCCATTGAGATTTTGTGGTCAATTAGGGTTTGCAGCATATCAAGTGAGCAATCTGTCTCATAAATGTTTTCTTCTCTTAGACAAATGACATTGGATTTAGAACTTGTTATGCCCTTCCATTTTTCAAAGAAAAAACAGTTTTTCTTAAGTTAGGGCCTATCTACTGCAACAATCAAGAGCAGCCAACCTGATATTGTTCAATTAGGGCCGATCTGTATAGAAAATAAATCCATTTTATGTACATCAGCTGAAAACACACCACTCTTTATATACATTTAGACAACAGCATTCTAGAAAAGAAACAGGCGACGATTCAAATGGTAGAATGACGAAAAAGAAGAATTTCAGCAGTCAGATCAGCGAAATAGAAGAAAAGCAAAGCAGAATTAAGTGGCAAGTAGGCATGTTTCACGCAATTGTATGAATGAAGCCAGGCAAGGGTTCTTTGATCGCGTGATTGAAGAGGGAAAACCCAGCAATGAGCAGCGAGAAATGTGACTGAGATTAAGGTAAGTGACGAAACCCTTCAAAGCGTGCGACAAGCCGTCAAACGACAACAAACACAATCAAATCGTGTGACCCAGGCATGTCTCCTGGGCAGAGAACAATGAAAAATGCAATTGAAAGCAGACAATACTCTTCTAATTGCACAATGAAAAAGATTAAACTAGACAATACTCTTTTAATTGCGCCGTTTAAGGAGGAAAGCCCAAAATGATCACTCAAAGGCACAACCTGGCAATGTGAAATGAAAATCGCAATCAGACACCATGAATAAGTAGAAAGATGCCCTAGTCCTTGAACCAATGCAATGTTGAGTTTTTGAAAGGAAAATCGTGCAATGACATCATAGTAACCAGGAAAAGGATTGCTAGTCATACAACCAAGTCATTTTTACCAAGTTTAAAGCAGATTTTGAACGACAAGAAAAGTCCAATTGGCCTATTTTGAAAAATTGTGCCCATCGCATGTGCAATCGACCACCAAATGAAAACTACATTCTAGGGAGATAGGGTAAGGAAAATGGAGGGAAATCGCACCTCATTGTGTATTGTAAGCAGCTAGGGCATGAATCATACGGTAAAAGGAGTTTGATGTTGGTTTGAGAGTAATAATTGGAAAATTCATGATTTTGATGGCAGTTATTGCATGTCTCACCAAGTCCTAGTGAAAGGGTTTGGCATATTTTTGTTCCAGCATTCAACCATGGTTTATATTCATGATAACCTTTTGACAATGATCCTTTACAATATGCTAATCAGGTTAGACAATCAAGGTTTGAAGTGATTAATTATTTTTGCTTCGGCAGATGGCATGACAAATTCAATTCATCAGTGAATCGGAGAGGTCTCATGGCTTGAAGTGATTATTTCTTTTTTCATTGGCTGATGCATTACCGTAAAGATTTATGGGTTTCCAAGCTTCAAATGATGAAAATTATGGAAAATGGCAGCTCTTTGTGAAACACCTATCCCCATAAATAACAACTCTATACAAGGAGGAAAGAGCTGATATAGTTAGGGAAGAATAACCCAAAACTTTATTGGAAGGAGCTTCAATCAAGAAAAGAGCAATTACATGAGTAGGAATCAAGGGTTGAAGTAATCCCCAAGGTCGATAGGATAACGATGCTTCACTTTACAAGAGGTTAAGGAAGGTATCAAGAAATTGGGTGCAAGAAAGACTAGGGACATGGTTGAGTTTCGGGCTAAATACTTAAAATGGAGGATGAAAATTCTCACCCATCACATTGTGAAAATATTCAACGGCATCATCAAGCATCCATTCCCAAGAGATTGGGTTACTAGCTTAGCAATACCCCTCTTTAAAAGTGGGGATCTCCACAATCCTTCCAACTATTGGACCATCATGATCAATCCTTTGTTTGCAAAGTTATTTGGCAATTGGCAGTATGGTTAAGCACAAAATCAGTAAGTGGGCAAAAGAAAAAGAACAGAAAGCAAAATGGCAAGCAGGTTTCAAACCAAAGCACTCAACAATTGATCACGGAATCACTTTGAGGCATATCATTGAAAAAGTTTGGAATGAGAAAGAGGAAGTTTTTCGCTGTTTTGTTGTTTTCAAGGCTTTCGACATGGTTCCTAGACATAAGTTGTGGTTTAAAATGAAAGATCTTGGTATCCTGGTGCAATTTAGAGCAGATGTCCATAGACTTTCTGAAGAAATTCAGGTAAAAATCAGAACTCATGCAGGTACCTAAAAAAAAATTTATGAGTGACATCGGAGTCAAGCAAGGTTGCCCATTATCTCCTACTCTCTTTGGCCTTTACATTGACAAACTTGAAGAATGGTTGAGAAGGGTGGGAATGGAGTTGTACTAGGAGAGTATGTTGTCAAAGCTCCTCTTGTATGCCAATGATCTTATTTTGATTGGTAGGTCTTCACAAGGGTTGCTAGAGTATTTTTGTGCTCTTGAGCACTTTTGCAAAGATGTGGATATGCAAGTTAATACTACCAAGACCAAGATCATGATCTTCTCCAATAGAAAGAAAAACAAACAATTCAACTTTTATTTTGAAGGAAGTGTCCTAGAGTAAGTAAAGGAGTAAAACACTTAGGGATAGACTTCAACAACAAGCTTAGTTGGGAAACTTGCAAAAGGAAAAGAACTTTGTGGGCTGGAGAGCACTTTTTTCTCTTCAAATTAAGTACAGAGAGACAAAGTTATAGGATTAGAAAACTATTCAAACTCTATTTGGGCTATTAGTAATTCCGGTACTACTTTATGGATGTGTAGTTTGCACTAGCAATACTTCTAACAACAAATGGATGCAAATAGAGATAATTCAAAAATGCATGATCACAAGTAAATTAGAGTTAAAAGCATCAATCCCCTACAAGAATCTTTTAGCTGAAATGGGTGCAATTCCTATTGAAGCCATCACTATGGTGTGCCTTGTAAGGTATTTGAAAAAAATTGAGCAAATGGAAACAAATTGCTGACCCAATGCTATCTTTAAAGATGCCATGAGCAAAAGAAAGAAGTCATGCATGAGACGAAATTGCAGGTGGATGAACAAACGACACATTCACTTGAATGCTTTCCCTGATAATAGTAAAGATATAAAGGCTTTTGTTGCTGATAAATTTTCACAAGGTTATGTGGGAAAAAACATTAGAGAGAAAAAAAAATATTACCTTCATGAATTTAACCCCACTTCGAACCATCAGCAAAAAACCTATTTAGAGGCTGTAGGCGTAACAACTAACACCTCTGGAGTTAAAGTTGTTATGAACAGCCTATGCACACTACGCAATGAGTGCTCTTCAAATTAGGAGGGGAAGCTCCCTCGTTGTGCTTTGACAAAAATACTTGCAAAGGGAAATAAACTAAACTATGTCTTGTGTTTTTGTTTCAGCTGTAGAGGTACAAGGCTTTCTTGAAAAAACTATACGTTGCAGCTGAGTATTTTCTGGTTTTGCAGATCCACTAACTACAACTAAACTTAATTACTTAAATTCTATCCAATCTCCTCAAGAAAACAGAGCATGAGGAAATGGAACAAGGTTTGACTATCAGATGATAAACATGTATAGATTCTCAACTTGAAGGCAAGGTGGCACAACTATCAGCTCAATCTAGACAAGTTTATTGGTAACAACATCACACGATAAACTAGATACGGATTCTCTACTTGAAGGCAAGGTGGCGCATCTATTATCTCAATCCGAATTAGTTTATTGTCCACGACAACACATGATAACCAAGTGCAGATACTCTACTTGAAGGCAAGGTGGCCCAACTATCATCTCAATCTGAACAAGTTTATTAAGCACAAAACAGATTTCTCTAAACTATGGGAAGAATTCACCATGACAATCGCACGAAACCCTATGTGGCATAACAATTGATCATAATAGTAAAGACTCACAAAAACAGATTTATCATCACATTGCATGAAACCCTATGTGGCATAACAATTGATCATAATGGTAAAGATGCACAAAACAGATTTATCTAAACTATGGAAAGAATTCACCATTACAATTGCATGAAACCCTATGTGGCATAACACTTAATTGTAATATAGTAGGAACATGAACAAGTACCAAAAAGAGTAATATTGAGGGCAAGGTAGGCGCAGCATATATTTCTCTCTCAAGCAAAAAGTTATTTACAAATGAGCATAAGCTCTTATTTATATACATCAAGGTGTAGGGAACCCTAAAATCACCTTGAGTCATCTACAGTCTTGCAATGCATGCAAAATTTACTGCTAAGCCCTAATAAAGTAAACTATTTCTCTCTCAAGCAAAAGTTATTTACAAATAAGCAAAAGCTCTTATTTATATACATCAAGGTGTAGGGAACCCCTAAAATCACCTTGAGTCATCTACAGTCTAGCAATGCATACAAAATTTACTGCTAAGCCCTAATAAAGTAAACTATA